>PVJA010012436.1:0-52067 GCA_004027025.1 Myocastor coypus | reverse complement strand
TGATGATGATGATGGTGATGATGGTGATGATGATGATGATGATGATGATGATGATGATGGTGGTGGTGATGATGGTGATGGTGATGATGGTGATGATGATGATGATGATGATGATGGTGATGATGGTGATGATGATGTTGATGATGATGATGATGGTGGTGATGATGGTGATGATGGTGATGATGGTGATGATGATGTTGATGATGGTGATGATGATGATGATTTTTTTCTTTTGGTACCAGGAATTGAACTTAGACCTTGCACTTGCCAGAGAGGTGCTGTGCCTCGGAGCTATAGCCGCTGTCCCAGAGGCTTGTTTTTGTGCTGAGGATGACAGCATCAGGGTGGAAATGGCATGGAAGAGGAGGAGGTTGGGAGGTTGTCTACCAGGTAGGCGTTCTGGCTTGAGCCCTGCTTGCTCACTGGCTTCTCCAGTTCTGTGCACCCCAGCCACACTGCACACTGTGAACCCTGACCTACTGCAGGACAAATAAATTGGATTCTTCCATCTTTGTTAATGGCAGTTCTTTGCTTTCTGTTGGCAAACTCCTGTTGAGGCTTCACATACTGTGCATCTAAAGTCTCCATAGGAGTGGGCATCCAGATGGGTCCTTGCCTACTGTCTGCTATTGCAGGTGGCATCAACAGAAAAGCCAGGACCACCTCGGTATCTCTGCTTGTGCCTTTAGCTTGGGCTCCTAGCCTAGGAGACCTGAGTACAGGCTACATGGCCACCATGTGTGGGTTCAGAATATTCTTCCCTGGGGAGGGAGCAGTGGTTAGCAGACTAATTAAGAGTCAGGCTACAGCCAGTGCAACAAGTCTTATTGGTCATTGCAACCTTAGGACTCACCTAGAAGAGCGTGGAGGGTGGAGGTAGATCTGCTTCCTGATTATTATGGCTTATGTCTAGTTGTCTCCCCAAAGCCTCCTGCAGTCACGGAGTGGGGACTTCTAGAGCCTGAGATTTGACTCATGATCCACTGGGATTATGTGTTTTAGTACTGATGGGATTATGGGTATGAGTCCTTCTGGGATTATGAGTGTGGCCTAAGGTGGATAGCCTGAGGCAGAGAGCCTGAATGTAATATAAAGAGAGATGGAGAGACAGACTCACACTGTTGCTTTCTGCTCCCCTGGTTGTTCCATTGCCTCTGTCGCTATTGTCACTGTTCTAATGCCATGAACTGCTACTCTCTGCCATGTGCCTCTCTGCCTTGAATCCAGCCGAGGATGGACTGAAACCTCCAGTCACTGTGAGCTAAATCAAGCTTCCCTTCTTTCATTTTGGGTGTCGGGATTTTGTCCCAGCAATGAGTAAAAAGTAACTAAGACAGTGATGAAGATGTAAATTGGATGCGTACCTTGCCAGAGTGAGCGGATTGGGAGATGTGGTATCTGTAGAAACCGAGCACTATAACAACCCTCATCAGTTGTCTACTTCCTCATTTGTGACCAAGTCTTACCAAGGACCCAGACAGGAACACGTCAAGGCTGACGCTTTCCCTCCTGGAACAACAGCCTGCTCTTTGAGGAAGCCTTCTCACAGTTGTGCTCACTCTTCTAGCCTACCACGGAATGGGGACCCCGGGAAACTCATGTTGATCACAGCCCATGTGGACAGTGAACGTTCTCAGCGGAGGGACATTTCAAGTGATGGGTTTCCCCAGGTACCTTAGTGATCTTAATAGTGTCTTCTCTTAATTAAATCATTTCAATACCTTTAATAGCTTGTTTCCTGCTTTCTCATCCTTTGTGTTGGTTGTCTGCATTTGCAATTAACAAAATTTTATGGAAGATGCATGAGTATTTTTTTTCTTATCTTTAGAATCTCAAGTCTTTTCTTTCCTATGTTGGAATGAAGCTGTAGCTAGTCTCCTCAAATTAGTCAGGTTCTTTCTCCAGAGGGATGGGGTTTGGCTCATCCACCTTGGGAATGTGTTTTCTTCTGGGCCTTGCCATAAATTTCTGACCTATTGGCTGATCTTTCTGCATCCCTCTAGTTCTTTCTAAAATGTGAATGTAGCCCTATGGTGGGGCTGAAAGTCGCTAGGGCCATCCTCTATGCAAAGCTTGCTCGGGCCACTTGAGGAGGCCCTGCATTCTTGGTGTGGCTCCAGTGGCTAAAGCTTTGCCTCTGAGCATGTGTGTGCGCCACTTCGAGCCCTGTGTAGTGAGGAACAATGGTGACGCTACTGTGTGAACCGGAGCAACTCTCCCTGTCCTCACAGCCAGGCAGGACTGAGCACCAGCTGGGCATGCGGTGACCATCACGGAGTACCTGGCAGAAGTTTTTGTTGGACTGTTGCTTGGATACCTGTCAAAGTTCCCGCAAATGTAAACTTCAGGCCATCCCCATTTCCTTTGATATCAGTGATGTGTCTTTGTGGGAGCAAACACTAGCAGAAAAGCCTAGCGGAAAAGGTGCTGGAGCGGGCCAGGGAGGTTTTCTTGCTACCAGGGCAGTATTTGTGACAGCTTTATTTTTAACCCTGAATAATGCAAGTGACTCAGGTGGCTCAGGAAACTCCTTGGATGTCACAGAATGTAGCTTTGTCATTCCCTGGACTTGTTAAACTGTTAACTAAGAATGGTAGTTTTCTTTTTTTTGTGTGTGGAACCCGGGATTGAACTCAGGTCCTTGTGCTTGCCAGAAAAGCGCTTATTCTACTGAGCTATCTGCCGAGCCACGTTTTAAATAAAGTTTGGCTTTTAACCCGAGGTCTCCAGAGACATCCTTTGCATTTTTAACGGTTATGCAGCAGGCTGGCAGGCTGCCGAGCTGCAGATGTCCCCTGGTACCTGGAATATGAGTCGTGGTGATGGGATGAACTTGTTTGTTATAGTTTAGAACTATGATGGCCCCACCCACTTACTGTGTGGGTGGGGTCGGGTAGAAGGGGCAGGTCACTGTGAGTATCGCTGAGAAGCGTATTTCTCATCCTGCAACTCCTCTACCACCGACCTTTGGGCCTTTCCAGCACAGATCCATGAAATGGGCCCACGTGAGATTTTGTCATGGTCTCTAGGCTTCCAGTTGGACTTGTGGGAGGCATTGTTATAAGCTCTAGGTTTTCAACTGAACTCACGCAAGCTGTTAGGATCTAGGACCTCAGCTGGTGTCTTTAGTGTTATGGGTGTGGACAGATTTCCTGCACTTCTTATGTATGATTCTTGGGTGTTTCATTATAAAATACTATTATAAAACATGTTCTGTGCTATATTGTTTGCTTTACAAAAACCCCCAAACCATGACAAGTCACCACCACTTAAATCTCAGGCTGGGGCCCCTTTGGAAAAGGTACAGTCAAGTCCAATTGCTTGCAGAAAAGTTTGGTGCAGCAAGTGATAGTCGGCCCCCTGCTGCCCAGTGCTTTTTTCTTGTCAGGTTCCATGAGGATCGGATAGATTCAGCTTTTGTGGAGCTAGCCCCACTAGAAGGATGGTGTACTGGGTTCCTTCAGGTAGGGCATCGGCTGGGGACACACACAGCTGCCAAAAGGGGCAGCTCTAGCTCAAAGCGATGCAAATGTCCACCCGAATAAAGGGAGGTTCAGTCACCTTGAATCTTGTCCCTCATTCTTATGCTTTGGAGCACAGACAAAGCTGTGTGCTAGGTTTGGGCAAAGGAGGTCTGAATGCAGAACATGTTCATGTTGGGAGCCTGGGCCCTCCTAGGTTGCTTTTGAATAGTTTCATTCCCACCGGCCAAAGGTGGGGCTGAGGCCTGGTCTAAACAGGGCAGCGGAAGAACTTCCTATATTCATGGAGGGCAGAGTTAACCAAATAGGACAAAATCTAGGGCGTAATGAAGAAGCCTATTATGAGATTTTATGGTACCTCATTTAAGGAAATATGAAACAGCAATTCAAAGGGCTATTCTCCATACGCTCAGAATACAATATACCCAGCATTGCAGCACAAAGGCGAAAATGGGCTTTTACAGCATCCAACTTCAATCACGAAGGTAATTAACCCGACACACTGGTTGATCTGCTTAAGCCTTCTAAACGTGGCTCTTTCTTTGAATGCAATAATATTCAATAGTCACAGTTGTATATCAGTGAGCTGTAACATCCGGGTGATTTAGGTTTTTTCTAAGTGACACAAATGGCCATATGGATTTACATTAAGAGAAGCTCTCTGTTTCCACAGTTCATATTTTGGAATTGTGCCTTATTTACATAAGAAATTTCATTTGGATCTTATTTGCATGCCACGTTGACAGAATGCTATTTCCAACAGTGATGGTGGAGCGAGCAGCCATAGATACCAAGCACACCAACTGTCTCCCAAATAAATGTGAAATGTGAGCATCTACTTTCAATAATGCTGGTTAAAACACTAACTCAGTGCTTAAGTGGCCACATAAACAATCACAGCAGCCTGCTACACACAAAGTCTGAAGTTGTTTCTGCATAATCTTTCATGGGAATGAACCAGGTTCATGGGTGTGACGTACAGCTCACCTAGAGGCGGCGCATGTTTTAGCCAGGTGGTAAGGAGCTTCTGGATGTTCTTTTCTTTTCTTTTCCTCTTCTCTTCTCTTCTCTTCCCTTCTCTTCTCTTCTCTTCTCTTCTCTTCTCTTCTCTTCTCTTCTCTTCTCTTCTCTTCTCTTCTCTTCTCTTCTCTTCTCTTCTCTTCTCTTCTCTTTTCTTTTCCTTTGTGTAAAAATACATTTGGTTGTTGCAGAGACTCACTACTCATGGTGATCCTCCTGCTTTCAACCTCCCCAGTGCGGGGATTACAGCTGTGCACCACCATGCCCAGTCTCTGGTCCACTTAGCATGCCCTGGGGGTTGGGCTGGAGTGGCATATCAGACCAGGGGTTGAACCTCAGTCCCTGGGCTTGCCTAAGGTTGCCTAAGCAGGCGCTGTAGTCTGCTGTGCTACGTCACCGGCTCCCATGGGATGTTCTTTCTTATAAAAAGAGATTTAGGACCTGCTTGGTGTCTCAGGTTGTGCATGCAGGAAGCCTTCTAGGTATGCAGGCAAGACAGCCAGTATGGTGATCAGGTCTCCTGGCCTTGGTCCAGGTCCTGACTTGCCAGAGAGATCTCTGAGGCCAGGGTGTGGCCTGCATCAGCTTGCACTTGCTGCTGTGCACGGGACAGGGGCCAGGCTCTCCTTGCAAGGGTTCTGCACTACCTGCCTGAGGAGAGTGGGAGGCTGGCTTCTCAGCCTTGTCTTCGGAAAATGAAAACAAAATCTTCCTTTTGCTGTTTGTCCCCTGAATTATGGATGCTCTTTCTCTCAAGCCCCTCAGAGAATGAGGTTCTCTATCTATGGAAACTATGAGCCAGTGGCACCTTGAGAGGCTGGTCTATGGTAGGGAAGAGATGGAAAGGGTCCTCCCCAAGGACCTTGCCTTCTCCGCAAGGAGAGGCAAGCTTCTGGAGGCTGCGCAGAGCGCAGATCTGTTCAGCAGGGGCAGGACTCTCCACCACGGTGTGGGACTTTTGGAGAAGCCAGGGAAGTGTGCTGCCATGCTTAGATGTGCACAGCCAGGCCTCCCGAGACGCCACAGCCAACTACAATCAGCATGGCAGAGCAAGGAAGGACCAACAGGTGGCAGTCGCCATCAGGGGAGAAGCAAGTGGTTCCAAGCACCTCTGTGGGGTGAGAAGACTCACTCCCAGACTCCAGCTGCCCCTGCAAGTCCATCCCATGATCTCCTTCATCCCTGCAAAGGACTTTCCAGCATCCTTTTCACCACACCCACCCACCCACATGCCTGCTTCTAGGGGAAATATGGGCTGTAGGTATCTATTCTTTTGTTCTTTCATAAAATCAATTGATGCTTTCAATTAAAAAATAAAAGTTATATATACACACATACATATTTATGATGCCCATCATGTTGTGAAATATGTGTATATTTTATTTTTGTGGTAAGAACACTGAAAAGCCATTCTAGGGGATTTTCGATTTCAGGACTCACGGCTGTTAACCACACTCGTGCTGCGACACAGTTATTTACCGAAGCCCATTCCTCCTGTGGAGCTGGAGCTTTGACCAGCAGCCACGCAGCCTGTGCACTACCCTCATTCCACTCCGCTTCTGTAAGGACTCCTGTAAGGACCGTGGATCCAAGGGATCAGTTCGTATAGAATTCGTCCTCCCGATTCATGCTTCTTTCTTGGCTGGGATCTCTGACGTAGCATATCACACCCTTAAGGTGGAAATCAATGTCAACTGGTAGAGGAGTAGCTCTACCACATTTTTTGGAATCAAATACAGAGGATCAGGGAATATACTGTTTTGTTTTTTTTTTTCTTGTCTTCTTAAAAATTTTAGTACAGGGCCTACAGGGTCTCACTACCCAGACTGGACTCAGCGATTCTCCTGTTTTGAGCCTACCAAGCCCTGGGATGACAGGAGCGTGCCGCCGTGCCTAGTCTCAGTCGCTGTCTTGGTGTTTCCCCTGGGGCAGGGCTGGCACTGCTGGCTGCTCTCTGCCTGAGCGGGTGCTTTAGTCTGCTGAGCTAGCTGGCTGGCCCCTCCTCCTTGTTTTTTAAGTATTAGAGATTAGACCAAGGCTCTTTGCACTGAGCTTTATCCTGGTCCCTTTTAAATCTTTTTTTTTTTTTTTTTTTTTTGTCTCTCAGCCGTGTCCCTGTAGATCTCAAGGACAAAATCTTGCTGGAGTTTTCCATTTTGGGGTTTGATGCATGGCCCGGGATTCATCCAGCAGGCCACGGGACCCCTCAGATCCTCAAAGGCCTTTAGCGTCTTACTCCCTGGGCTGCTCCATTTAGTGCCAGTCTGAGGACTCGCTCCACACGCCTTCCCTTACTAGTTCCTGCGACATGCATTTCCAGTGTCCCTTTGCCCAGCCTCACTCCTCAGTGTGTCATTCTGCTCCCAGGGGGCTTTGCATGGATCTTTTTCACTGAGGGCTGTGGTGCATGAGGGCCTCCTCCCTCTTCAGAGGATCTATGGGCCCCTCACCTGTGCTGGGTGCTACACCCTGCATGGCTAGCACTATGGCCAGGCCATAGATAGCCAAGAGGCAGAGACAAGAGGCAGATATCCCCTGGCCTTACAGACTGTGTAGAACTTTCCATTGTCCTACATACATAGCAGCAGCAAAGGCTGATATGGAACTCTTATTTATTTATTTTTATATTTTAGGGAAGGGTCTACAGGGTGTTCAGGGTCTCACTACTAGATCAGACTTGTAGCGATCCACCTGCTTACAGCCTCCTAAGAGCTGGGATTACAGGTGCATGCCACCACGCTGGTCTCAATGGCCATGTCCGTGTGCCCTGGGGTTGGGCCTGGTATGGCATTCCTGGGGACCGAGTTCTCACACCCTCTCGCGCCTGCGTGCAGGTGCTTTAATCTGCTGAGCTATTTGCCGGCCCTTGGAATTCTCATTTAAAATGCAAGGGAAGAGGACCAGTTTGAGAAAAGAACATCAGGATTTTGGTAATCCCGAAAAAGGTTTGCAGAGATAATTTTCCACTTTTAGTTAAAAAAAAAAAAAGAAAACAGAGTGAAAAAGTAATTGAGCAATGTGGTGCTTGCCACATAGCAGGGAATTTAAATTCTAGAGCCAAGGAGTTACATAGCTTTAACAATCCAGATTCTTTTTTTTTTTTTTTTTTTTAAACTTTTGCCCATTAAGCTTGTGAATGAAGTTTTAAGGAACCTAATTCACAAACAGCTTTCTGATGCAGAGCAATTTTTTTTTTTTCACTGAAATGGAGATATTCAAATGTGAGTGACAGCAATTTATTAAAAAACAGACACAATGGACATTTCAATCCTATCCCAAAATTAAAAATAAATCCGCTCACACAATTCCTTTAATCTCAGCTTTGTGGACATAGGCGGCACTTTTCTGCAGCAGAAAACAAGAGGAGACAGGAAGGGCCTGCAGGGCTCCTGCCTCCCAGCCCTGGCTCCCTGCCATTCTTGGCCCTGGAGCCAGATGACACCCCAGGAGGATTTCGTTGATACCGTGCCAATGCTGGCATTCAGAATACCATGCCTGGGTTGTGTGAGGGCCAAAAGGCTTTGCGCAGCCAGGCTCCCACCAGGCAAGGGGATCCTTTGTGTTGGAGGCACTTCTCCTAGATTCAGGGGTCCAGAGCTTGTGCCTGCTCTCTCTCCAGCTACATGAGCCAGAATGCAGGATCGTGTGCCCATTCTGGACACCCTAGCCCAGAATACAGACAGGATACATTTGCTGAGCCTGCCTTTTATCTGAAGATACCAGATTTTTTTGAGCTTCATTCACCTTTTTATGTGAGGATCCACAGGGGCATTTTCACTTCTCCCTTCTCTCCTCTCTCCCCACTCATATGCCTTTCCATGAACATTTGATCTCCAGCAACTGCTGTTCGTTTTATAGGGGTCTGTGTGGACCCTTTCAGTCACGGACAGCGCGTAAATGCTTACGGGCACAGACAGCTGCTTTAATGTGGCTTCCATCCACAGTACTTGAGCTTGGAGCTGCACAGCGTGTGGCCACTGCAAGAACCAAAACTCTGGGGTCCTGGTAGGCCTGGGGCTTAAGCCATAGCGATGGAGTGTTCGTTCATTCATCTCGCTATGTTGCTGTTTTGTACACAGTTGTTGTGCTGGGCCCCGGAGGACATTTACACAGATGTTCAGGAAGGTAAATTTACTTGGCTCACGAAAATTCCTACACTCTGGATGTGTCAGAGCAGAAGCAGAAATTGATAGTTATTACGGACAAAGAGCCCAGCCTTTAGCTCTTATAGGTAGCACATATGGAATCATAACGCGGAGTTACATAGGCACAAGTTGCCATGGATACCTCGACCTGGTGAGCCCATGATCGTAAGAGAGGAAGTACATATCCTCCTCCCTAAAGCTGAAGCTGAGACAGAAAAGGCCTGAAAAATGCCCAAGAGGGTGCTGAGGACTCAAGAGGTGACTCCTTAGGGGCAGGAAACAGGACCAGCCAGAACCTGCATGCTCAGTCTCTTTAGATGTAGACATCCAGGGAGTTTTCTGATATCCAGCCTGTTATAAATTGGGGTGACCTAGCTCTCTGGGACACTTGAGACATAAATCCTCTCTCCTATGTAGTTCTGGGAATAATCAAGTTGGAGGGACCGAAGAGTAGACTCATGTCACCAAAATCCCACAGAAGACCCTTCTCACGAAGGGATTCTTTGTGGGGAGGTCGTCCTTCATAGCCCTTCTATCAGTTTTGACCTGACTACTAATCTCCCTTCCTGCAGGACCACTGGGAACTCTAGCCCCTTGAGGCCTATCCATTTTCGGTTGCTGTAATTGCATGTTACAAACAGAGTAACTCACTGGGAGGAGCTCTTCATTTGGTTCATAGTTCCAGAGGGTGAGAATTTCAAAGTGTGATAGAGCATTGGCACAGGACTGGAGAACTGGGGCAGTCCTAGGGCATAGCAACATGGTGGAGGGTATCACGTGACGACACAGAGCGATGGTGCTAGAGAGACCGCCCTTAACAGCCCACTAATCTGTTCATCTTTCCATCCACAAATCCGTAAGTAAGTTAATCCATTTATGTGGGCAAAATCCTCACAATCCCAACACCTCCCAAAGGCCCATCTTTAATATCATTGACATATGAATTTGTCAACTGAAATTCCAACACATGGAATATGGCCAACACATTTAAGCCATAGTGGAAGCCCTAAGCTTTCATCTTGTCCTTTCTTAGAACATTCCTCAACGTGTACGCCAAGGGCGTATGTCTTTTCCTTCACAGTACCCAGTTATGCACACCGGTTCTGAATCAGCCGGACCAGTAAGTCCATCCTAGGAGAGACTGTGCCAATCTTGAGGAGCCAGCTCCTCCACTGTGGGGTTTTGGGTTTGCTGCCTCTACATAAGGAAGCTATCAGCCAGTCACCAGAACGCTTAGACCTTCCTTCTTCTTTTTTAATTAATTAATTAATTAGTCAGTCAGTTAATTAATTAATTAATGAATTGGTACACAGCTCAGACTCTTAGTGATCCTCCTATCTCAGCCTCGCCAGTGCTGGGATTACTGATGTCTGCTACCAAGCATGGCAATAGCCGGGGTTCCAGGGCAGGCATGTCATGTGCCCAGGATTGAACGTGAGTCCATGTGCTTTCCAGAGAGGTGCTTAGATTGCTGAACTCTCTCCCCAGCCCCCTTGGAGCTTTCTATAGCAAAGTCTTCATGTTTTGTCGTTGGAACTCACAATATTAGCATTCTGTTTAGGTCTCTCATGCCCTACCTATCACCTTTCTGATGATTTCCCCTTATCTGGCT
Source organism: Myocastor coypus (assembly GCA_004027025.1). Lineage (NCBI taxonomy): Eukaryota > Metazoa > Chordata > Mammalia > Rodentia > Myocastoridae > Myocastor > Myocastor coypus. Next base: position 41,808 of record PVJA010012436.1, on the reverse strand, counting down.
CTGTCAAATCCCTCAGAGTCCCTTGTATCCTGGACAACCAAAGAAAAAATATCATTTCACTGTTTGTCAATCTGTAAAATAAACATTTCTCTTTTAAAAATCACACAAACATGAGGTTGCATTATTTTGCAGTAGACTTGTGTTACTCATTCCTGCTATCTAGGCCTCAACTGTAGAATTCACATTTCCAAACATGAATGAAGCTTTAGGGCTGAGATTTATTTCATTCGACTTGGCTGTTGTTTAATAATGATGAAAACTCCCTTCTCAGATACCCAGTTCTTTACGCTTCCCCTATAAGGAAATCCAACCAAGGAAGGCTCGTCATCTAAATGCAGCTCCATGGTAGCTTGCTGAGCTCAAGCGTGGCCTGGGCTGATGGAAGGCAAGAGGCATCCTAGGTATCACTGGAGGGCGAATATGTAGTGTTTTCTTTTTTATAAAAGTGATAATGCAGGGGCCATTTATTGCTAGCAACGTTCTATAGCATTGATGTATGTCTCTTTTGTCTTCCACCCTGTTGGTCTTTACCAAGAAAAACCTCAATGTTGGGTTGAAGTTGCAGGAGGTGTGTGAGATCAGTGTCAGCAGCAGCTGCTTCTTGGGCATGTCCGTGTCCCCAGGAGCAGCAGCGTGGACAGGGCCAGCTGTAGGTGGCTCTTGGAGCGTGGATGCTATCTCGTGCTATGCAAACACACATACAGGTCTCAGGGCTGTTCATGCAGAGCCAATACCTCAGGAAGTTAGATCATCTACAAGCTTCTCATCTTACGTTAAGGGCAGCTATAGATTAAGCAAAGAGCACAAAAGACATCTTTTAGTTTTTAGCATTGCGACTTCATATCTTAGTTACTTTCTCATTGCAGGAACAAAACACCCAAAGGGAAGCTTGATCTTGGATCATGGTTTGTAGAGGCTTCAGTCCATACTCAGCTGGCTTTAAGCAGGGCGGCATGGTGGAGGAAGCTTGATTTTGACATCGCAGTCAGGAAGCAGAGAAGAATCAAGGGAGGCGGAAGGACACATACCCTTCCCAGCCAAGCCCAGAGAGTTCTACCTCTTCCTTCCAGGCTTCACTGCCTGGCCTCACACCCAGCTATAATGAATCACTGGACTGACCCACTGGTGGGTATTACACACCCATGATCCAGACATCATCACTCTAAAGCCCCACCTGTTAACTTGTGAGGCACATCTAGATAGAAACCATAACACTTATATAAAGGGATTTACAAGATAGGCTTACAATGGCTGCCTGCAGAATCAGGTGTGAAAGGATGCTGGAGATCTGCAGGACCCAGTCCAAAGACCAAGACCTGGGGCTGCGGAGATAGCTCAGCACTCAAAGTGCCTATCTGGGCAAGGACAGGGAGGAGGGTTCCATGCCAGGTTCCACATGCTGCATTTGCCCCATCACCTGGCACGCTGAGTTGGTGACTGAGTCCTGCTGTGGTGGCACACACCTGTAATCCCAGTGCTGGGGAGGCCGAAAACAGGAGGATCACTGTGAGCCTGAACTGAGTAGTGAGACCTTGTACCAAACACATTAAAAAAATAAAAGAAAAAAATGTGAAGGCCTGGAGCTCACTGCCGAATTCGTGTCAGGAAGCCAAGGATTGTGCACCAGAAGACTGAAGAATTTATACTGGAAGCTGGGGGTGGGGTGGGCAAAGGCAATAGCAAAGACAGGAGCTCCTTGAAGAAACAGAAGAGAGGCTTCCTGCCTCTTTGCCTTTTTACTCTGTCCAGACTATCACCTTATTTGTTGACAGTACCCACACCCAGGGTGGGTCTCCCTTTCTTGAAGAATGCATCACCCCCACCCAGAACTATGCCAAACCACTCAGCCAGGTTTTTTTTTTCTCACTCAAGTTGCTCCACAGTGAGCTGTCATACACCACAACAGGATCTGTCAGAGCTGGGCTCTGCAGAGGACTGAGTTCCGAAACACAATCTTGGGGCTCTTTCTCTCTGTGTTTTGGATTACCTGACAGTTTGAGTTCTGCTCTGTGACGTGACACCTGAGTGTATGTGGAGCTTATCCCAAGGCAAGGGCAGGCGCTTACTCTTATGTGGGTCTCTGGTCAGACGCCCCACCTGTGTGCAGGCTTCAGGCTGGAAACCTGAAATACTCGGAAATACCTCTATCCTGTAGCCCCTGACCGTGCTACCCACCCCCGCCCTCCGCCTGCTTCCCATCCTAGAGTTTTCTCACTTACATCCCCTTGACTAGATGCTCAGCTGCTGCCTCACTTGCCATACAGTGGTTGCCTAGGTCTCAGGCATCTTAGCAAAGTGATGGTCACATACCACGCATTTTATTGGCACCTCTTGATTCATAGCAAGAAAAATCCCACAGATTTCAAAAGACCTTTGGTTAATGTATTTGGGGTTAAAACCGTGGGGTCGACAAAAGGCTTCCTGGTGTCGAAAGGCTTTGTGTCCGATGTGCTCTTTGAGTGAGGAGCTAACGTGGTTGTAGCTCTCCTCATTAATTTAAAAACACGTATACAAATGAGGATGTTTGTCTTCTTTGCTTGGATATAGGCTTTGTGTCATTTGTATGGTTCAGCCACGGTCCAGCATGTGGGGCAATGGCTGAAACATGATAGAAACTCAACAAATACCTGTAAACCAAGGAGTGGATAAGCATGGAGAAGGCCTCTGTCATCTTTAAGATGGGGTGAGCAGACTAGAGTCCACAGATCAACTCAACCGAAATCTTATTTTGTATTTTAAGCTTCATGAGCGTGCAGAGAAGCGTACCACTACTTCCTGCTGGGCAGAGTCAATCATTTGAAGATGCCACAGGCTCAGAAGGTTATCATCTGGCCCTTGCTTTATGAAGTGCTTACCAAAGTTTGTCTAAAATGTTTAATTTCACGTTGGGATGAGTAAGTCAATATGTACTTCGTCAGCCTCCCCTTCAGGACACATGATATTCAGGGCAGATGTGGAGATGCCCAAGGCATTGGTACACCACGATTGGGAGTTGCTTGTCTGGAGGGATCTGCTACCTTCAGTGCCATGCCCCTGGATTTCCGCCCTGTGGCAGAGGTTGTCTCTGCCCTACGTGGAGATGACTAAAGACAGCTAACAGTGAAGGCCCTTGTCAAGGTCCCAGGTGAAAGGTGCTACTGATGTCTCATGTTCGTCTTCTGCAGTTTTTCCTGTGGAAGAAGAGGGGAGCTGTGACCTGGGTTGGCAGTTCTGACCAGAACTCATTTTCGCTAGGGGGTGGCCAACTTCTGAGTGTCTGTGACATATAGGTGCATAACACACTCGTGGGTGAAATATAAGCCATGACTTAATAAATCCTGCTGATTAGAGCTGCCGTAGCTCACACCTTCATCATATTTTCTCCTTTGTTCCTGGAACAACCTTGCTTGGTAGGTATTATTATGTCTCTATTTAGGAGATGGGGGCATTGAGATTAAAGAGGAGGGAAACTTACTTAGGGTCACCCAGACAAGAAGTGTTGTTGTGTAATGGCTGTTAAAGGTGCCCTCCTGAGACATGCGATGTGCTGGACATGGTTTTCAGCAGAGGGTCCCTGGGGCCCTCAGGGAAGAGAAAAGCTCCCTGCAGTGGAATGAGCTGGATCCAGGTTCCCGACACAGCCGTGTGGAGAACCCAGAAGACCAGTGATGACTCAGACGACCAGAGTAGGCACATGGAAGCACTCCAGCAGAAAAGGAGGCACAGATCCCTGCACTCCTGGGAAGGCGGCCCACAGAGCTACAGCCCGAGTCTTGGTTGGGGCCACCTAGATTTCCCAGCAACCAGCTTAGTCGCTAAGACTCTTGCGCGTGTCTCACCCTCACCACTGTCCTTCCCAGGCTCCCTGGGCAGCAGCAGAGAGGTGTGGCTCAGCCAGGCATGCCACGAACAGAAGCCAACAGGAATACCCAGGAATTGGAAAATATGAACTGAAATCAGCTTCCTTAGAGAAGCCTAGAGGGCTTTTTACTTGTGAGGAACTGAGTTGTACAGATTGGCTTCAAATAAAATGAGAGGCAGGGAAAAGATATGTTTATACACAAGCTCATTAAGATAGTTTTACAGATAGCTACTCTTAGTTCCTTGAAAAGAATGCCTTGTGCTAATATTGTTAAGGTATCATGCCCATATCTTATACTCTGATTAATTAGTAGGAAGACAACATGCAATGTATCAACTACTGTAACTGTCTTACTAACTTATTTTGAAATTCAAAGTTTACCAACTATTATAACAGCTAACGTGTCAAGTATTGTAGTTGCCCTACTAACTTGTTTCATTCTCTGTTTATCTTTTTTGTCTTTAAAATAAAAAAGGAAGAGAGGCAGTAAATCAGAACCGGAGCCGTTTGTGCTTAAAACTCTTGACCCTATTGTATTATGGGATGGGCTCATGGGGGCAGTATCTCCCAACTCCTGAGTTGATGACAGCACGTTGAGGTTTTTAATGCCTTAATGTTAGTTTTGCTGGATATAAAATACATGGTTCATGGTTTGGTTTTTTTATGGTGTTAGTTTCTCTGTTCTTTCTGCTTGAAAAAGGGAATAATGGTAGTCTATTATTTCTTTTAGAATAACGTGTTTATCAGATGCCTACAAGACGTTTTTAGTAGAAATTTAACAACTTTAATAAACTATGTTTTAAAGTTAGTTTTTCTGGGCTTATATTCTCAGTTGCATGTGTGTAATTTATTTATTTATTTATTTATTTATTTATTTATTTATTTATTTATTTATTCATTTATTTATTTTCTTTTTGAGACAGGGTCTCGCTATGCAGTTCAGGCTGGTCTTGAACTCACTTTTGTAGCCCAGGCTGGTCTCGAACTCGCACAGATCCTCCTGTCTCAGCCTCCCAAGTGCTGGGATTACAGGCATGTGCCACCATGCCCCGCTGCATGTGTGTACTTTTAATACGATGTATTTTTATAAATGTATTTTTAAATAAAAAAATGTTATCTTGAAATACAGTTTTTACTACCTGCAGTGGTGTCTCCTATAGAGATCTGCCTGTGTGTAGGATTCTCTTACTTGTCTTTAGTATTTGTCATTGTTTGACAATGATCCTCTTTCTCTCTGTCTTCATTTCTTTTTGAGGAAGAAAGTCTGTATTCATTTTTTCCTATTTTTTCTTATTTATCATCTCTTGCTGCAGTCCATTCACATTTCCTGAAGCTTAGTTTTCATTTCTCAGATGGTTTTTTTAAAAATTTCCAAGTTTTGCTCATTCCATCTCCTTCCTGAATTTCTTTTTAGTTAAATTTTTACTTCCCTTTCATGTTTTATCTTAATTCTCACGGGAAATCACAGTTTCTACCAGGGGAGGCCAGATCTCTTGCAGGCTTGAAGGTCCAGATGGCTACTCTTCTGGGCTTCAGTATTCTTACATAGTAATAAGTTTGAGTCAACAGTTGCCATCTCTCATTTTACAAAAAAATATTTTTAGTTGTATTTCAAAGGGCATAACATTTACAGCTATCACCATTTTTGAGTAGGCAACTTAGTAATGATAAATATACTGATCCTGCTGGGCAGTTGTCATCGTCCATCCATCTCCAGAAGTTTTCATCCTTCCCTCTGCCTGGGCCGCATATCCCCATTCTACCTTTTGTCTTTCATGATATCATCAATAAAAATATCGTCAGCAGTCTAAGCGTTCTTAAAAGCTTAAATGGCTTAAAGGACAAGAGCTTAAAATCTTTAAGGGAAGCTAAATTTCTGCATCTCTTACGCATATTGTTTAAGAGCACAGATTATTTCAAAATTAATTTTATAAAGTTAGCATAACACTAACGCATAACCTGATAAACTTACTGCTTCCTCCAAGCTCCCAACAATTCAACTTGACATAATGCAACAATTATAAGTAAAAACTAGTCTTTTCCCCAAAAAATATTTTGAAATCCTAGCTCTTAGAACCTCAGAATGTGGTCTTTCTTAGAAACAAGATGACTGCAGATATAATCAGTGAAGATGAGACGTGGAAGGAAATGGGAGCAAAGATGCCATCAGCCAATGGCACCTGGGCAGCCTGGAAGCTGTGACAAGCCAAGAAGTCTCCTCTCAAGAGCCTTTGGGGGGAACAGGCCCTGTAGAGACCTTGGTTTTGGGTTTAAACCTCCAAATTTAAGCTTCTGTTGTGTGGAGCTATCCAGTTTGTGGTATTATACCACAGCCTCCCCTGGGTACTATTACACAATCAAACCAACATTTTTTATTATATTAACATTATATGTTAAGATCAATTAATTTTAGGAATCAAATGACAATATAATATCAAAAAACATATTAATGCATCACACTAATTGTTTAGAGAAGGACGTTTATAAAATCACACTGATAAAAGGGATTTGATTGGAAACAACCTAGATGCCTAGCAACTGAAGAATGGGTAGAGAAGATGTGGAATTTTCACACAATGGAGTATGATGCAGCTATATAACAGGATAAATGTGAGTCTTTTGTTCGTAGATGGATGCAACTAGAGAAGACACTCTTAAGTGAAATAAATCAGACCTGCATGTGCAAACATCATATCGTGTCTTTTGTGTGAGAACCTGAAAGAGAAAAACAGAATGTCAAGGGTACACCAAATACCAGGAAAGGGAATAAACTTACCAAAAGGAAGGCATTACTGGGTTAAGGAGAGGGACAGGAGAGGGAGTGGGGGAAAAAGATTTATTTAGGCCAGTAGCAGGGTGGTTTGGACAACTGTACTGTGCATTTCTGCTGGTCTATAGAAAGGAGCAAATAATGCTTAATATGTTTTATCTTATTTTTTCAACTGATTGTACTTTTTCTCTTCCTAATTCCAATTTTTTTTCTTCCTGGAATGTTCTATCTATCTATCTATCTATCTATCGATTGATCTATCTATCTATCTATCTATCTATCTGGTAATATAAACAACTAGTTAGAAGACAACACTTTTTATTACAACAAATACTTTGAAATTCATATTACTTCATTAAGTGAAATTCTGTATCACATGTAATTTTTTCTGTGCTAACTGTAATTTGCACTCTCTTTAAAAAATTAAAATTAAAATTATTAAAAAAGGGATTTGATTAAAGCCATGAATCTATTCCTAGAAAAATGCTTCTATGCCTGTACCGCACACAATACATGTCTTGTGACTGCCGGTCTGAAAGGCCTAAGAGAATCTTTGGAATACTACAAGAATGCGTACAAAAGAAGAAGACTGGCTAATAAAGAAATGTGCCAAAATCAATGGCTTTTTAAGTGCCAGACACTAGAAACAGTTAGAAAGTAAAATAAATAAAATGGCTTCATAATAGCAACCAAACATAAACTTCTGGAAGTAAACTTAAGCAATATGCAATTCCATACGAAACAATCTATAAACTTTTACTGAAAGAAATAAAATAAGACAAATGAATGGAAGGATTATTAACTTGATGCTATAAAGATGCCATTTTCTCCTAATTAATCTAAAAGTGCAATCCCAGGCAACATCTGCATTGGAGTCTACAGGTTATCAGACGGCAGAAGGAACAAAGAGAACATTTTAAAAAATTCCACACTATCAACAGCAGTTAGCTCCACTAGATGTGAAAATATTTTCTAGAGTCAAAGTTAAAGTTGAGAGTGATTTGGGTCCAACTGAGAACAGAAGACCAGTCTAGCACCTCACTGTGGGGATCAGACACATGCTCTGGGTCAGTGTACAAAATAGGAGTTTGCCAATAACCATTAGAGAACAAGTGGTTAAGTTTGTAGGGAGAAAAATACATTCCAGTTCCAACTGGTTACTGTTATAAATTCCAACTGCTATTATGAATTTGTTCAAATGGCAAAAAAAAAAAAAAAATGAACAAACAGGATAGAGTAAATATCGAAGGAGCAGGTGCTTCTATGCATCAAAGCACGGAGAAAAGCATGGTTTTCTCCTGATACTGTAGTACTGGAATGAGTCAGGTATGCTGCGCTCTCCTTACTGCCGAGTGCTGGAGGGCAGTGCCGGTGTGCAGTTCTCCGGCTCCAGCCTTACCTGGTGGGGAGTCCTAGGCAAAGCACCCACCTGTGTTTTCTAATTTTCTCACCACTGAAACGGGGCCGACGAGTCCCTAATTTGTGGCAATCATAGCAACTATGAAATAACATCCTGGGCACCTTGCTAGAAACACAGCATTCTAAAGGCGTCTGCTGTGCTGTTATTTACACACTAGTTAAGATTTTGCACAAAAGAACTAGCCCAACGCAACGAGGAAGCATACGAGAAAGACTTGCACTGTTGCACTGCAGGGAGTGAGGAAGAGTGGACGCTAGGTCCTTAGGCCTGGACGGCACAGGGAGAGGGGGAGGTGGCACTCAGGGCAGAATACAGGGCTACAGCTCGCCCCTCTCCTCTTTGAGCCTCAGCTCAGAAGGGAGGAACCGGCAGCAGAGCACCTCAGTGCAGGTCCAGCGAGGGCCAGGCTGGCGTTCTGCAAGCCACCAGCTGAGCACGGGTGTGACAGAGCCAAAGCTGGGCTCCCGTTGTCAGGGTAGAGAGACTGTCTTAGTCTCTCTTCTCTCATTGCTGGGACAAACACCCGACTTTCAAAATGAGGAAAAGAAGGAAAGGCTTATTTAGCTCACAGTTACTGGAGGTTTCCGTCTGTATTCAGCTGGCTCCAAGGCAGAACGGCACATGGCAGGGGGCAGCAGTTCGTGGTGGCAGTCAAGAGCAAGACCACAGGGCAAGCTAGCAGCAGCTCAAGCTGCTAACTTCTCGTCCTTCCTTTCACTGAAATGCAAATCACCTGCCCCAGGGCAAGGGTAGCACCCATTTCCAAAATAATCAGTTATCAATTCCAAAAGCCACCCATGACTGCATGAGGCTTTGGGGGGACACCTATGCACAAACCATAACAGAGACCTAGGGCTGGATTCCCAGGTGTTAGGCATACTTAGGCATTAACAATCCTGGTGAGGGATGGCTGGGGGATACCACATGGAAAGCAAAGAAGATAGGATGCTTCTGCACTGTTCCCTGTGTTTTCTTAATCCTTTGTGATAGATAAAATCCAGAGAAGCTGATAGCTTCAAACTTTAGTCAAGAAGAATGTAACCAGTGTTGAGCATGCCCACAAGGTCCTGGACCTGTATGAAGTCCAGACCATGAACAAGAGACTGACACACCTCCAGATCTCAAGACCAACTATACAAAAAGCATTTCATCCAGGGCGTGAACAGGAACCTTCTTTCCTTGGAAGTGGCTGAAAGAGCTCACTTTCCTCATAAAAGAACAGCGATCTCAAAAGAAGAGAATGATATGCCTTGAAAATTCATTGAATCATAAATATATAACCAGAGACCTAACTCAGGGCCATCCCGGCGCTTGCCCACCTTCACGCTTGAAGGAATATCTTCTTTATTGCTCTAAAAAAAATCTATTGTTCTGCCATAAACTGCCCGTGTTTTATATCACTGCCTGCATTTCTTGTTTGAAACATTTTGTCAGCGGCACAAAGAACCAAGGAAAAAGTGTCACTGGTTCTTCGTTGTGTTAGATCCTGGCTTCCCAGGGACACTGGGGCTGAGGAGGTGGCCATGCAGTCTGCATTGAGGCAGCCCAGACTTTCAGTGGAGTCATCAGAGGTCCTACTGCATGGGGGGCGAGTGCCGAGTAGAAGGTAGAGCTGGCGCAGATGGGCTCAGGTGGGGTGCTGGCTCTGGAGGGACTAGAGAGAGGCCATAGCTGGGCCTCAGCACAGGGACAGAGACTGGGTCCCGCCAGCCTCAGTGTCAGCCTCCAGTTGCACAGGGAGCCCTCCCTAGGGCAGAGCTTTCCATTTTCCTGGGGGATGTGGCCACCAAGTCCTGCTCCCAATAAAGCATGAGTGGACACCCACGAAGGGGACAGGACCCAAGCAGGCAGGCTGTTGAGTTCCAGGACTGAGCAACGGCTGAAGTGAGGCTTACCGTTGACCACTTCTGCCTCCTACCTAGCAGAGAAAGACTTCTGAGAAAGGCTAGATCAGTTATTGCCAAAATGAGTGAGTGGGCTGGGAAGACAGCCCCGCAGCACCGTGCCTGTACAGCAAGTGCGAGGTCCTGAGTTCAGTTCCCGGTAGAAACAAAAACAGACAAACAAAGAAAAAAATTAAAAAAAAAAACAACCAAAAATGAGACTCTACTTTCTCTGCAACTCAAAATTGCAGCAGGAAATCAACTGTGTGTGTGTATGTGTGTGTGTGTGTGTGTGTGTGTGTGTGTGGTAAATCTAGCAATGTAAAGATCTTTTAGAGATTAATAGAAAGAACAAAATCTCCCAGAATAGTATGTAAAAGAGCGTGAAATAGAAATGCAAACATATAAGAAGCAAAAATTAAAGTAATGGCTGTTGGGTTGGCTGAGAACGAAGGTGTGGAAGCTTCAGCCCGCTATTGTACCTCTGCACCAGGAGGACCGGCGCAGCCTCGGAGAGCGAGAGCCACGCCCATCTGTACGCTGCACCGCAGCTGTGCGTTTCCCTAGCCGCTCCTCCTGGGAGCGAACCTTTAGTTCATTCAGTCCTGTTCATTCAGGACGGTCTCGGCTGGGAAAAGAGACAGAAGCTGCATCTCAGATACCTGGGTTTAAAAAAAAAATCAGTCAAACAATCAAAAATCTCCAATCCAATAATATAAAACTATTAAGAGGGCCGGGCAGATAGCTCCGCAGACTAAAGTGCCTGCACGCTTTGATCTACAGCGTGCTGTTCTGGTCCCGCCCTGGGGGGCGGGGCGTGTGGCGCTCTGAGATGGTGCTGGAGACAGGGCGTGCAGACAAGGCGACTGAGACTGGGCGTGGTGGCATGCGCCTGTAATCCCAGGGCTTGGGAGGCTGAAAATGGGAGGATTACTAGGAGTCCAAGCTGCACATGAGATCCTTAGACACTGTACTGAGTCTACAGGAACATATACATAATACATACACACATATATATATATATATATATATATATATATATATATATATATATATATAAATGGAGAGAGAGAGAGAGAGAGAGAGAGAGAGAGAGAGAGAGAGAGAGAGAAATAATTATCAATAATTACCAATGGCAGCCAACAGGGAAAGAAAAGAAAAATAAATGAACATAAAGCACTGCTACAACAGCCACTCTGAGCAGCCCCAGCCTGTTCTGGGGCCTAGAAGGGTGGCGGCAAGGGGCTCCCTCTCACCCAGTCTCTGGGCAGCGCGGTTGCAGGGCAGGGAGCGGGATCCCACAGGCTCGCACACTGGCCTCTCCCAGCTCCCGGGGTTCTCTAGCCTCCTCACTGCAGAAGAGCTGGGATACAGTGGCCTAGAGAACTGGAGGACGAGAGAGACCTGAGACCGTGGCTCCCTCGGCAGAGGTGGGCACGCAGGACCCCGAAGCCCACCGCTAGGCAGCAAGCCAAATCCAACGGAGCTCTCAGGTGTGCGGCGGTGGCTTCTGGTTCCCATGCACCCTCCAGAGGCCAGAGGATCCCTGTAGGTAGGTGGGGCCGCCAGAGCTCACCATGGCCTGGTTCCTGCCCCTGGGATGGCGTCTGAACAGTCCTTGCATGGTGAAATGTCATTGAAATGAATCAATGAGAGCTACCAGGATGAGACTCGAGATGTGATGTGCTGGGCGAGTAGGAGCAGGGCTTGCTCAGCTGCTGCCTATAGAAGCTCCCTATTTGGGAGGATCTGATGGGTGCTCCGCGGGCAGGAGACAGACTGAGGTGCTCCCTGTCCAAGGGAAGGTGTACGGCGCTCTCTGGACAGCGGAATGTCTGGATACTCTCTGTACAGAAGGTCTGAGACATTCCCTGCGTGGGGGAAGGTGAGAGACGCCTCCGTCCTGAGGTCTCATTCTCCCTAGTTCTTTTTAAATTATTTCTGAATTTTATTTCTTTATTTTTCAACTCTTTTGAAAATTTTTAAATTAATTTTAATGAAAAGAAATAGTGGCGAGAGACAGTTTTACAACAGGTTAGTAGGATAGTTACAATAACTTTTTGATTTAATTTTATTTTAAAGAGTAAAAATAGGAGCAACAAGATAGAAAAACAGTAACAAGCAAGAGTACACACAGTACAGAATTTCAAAACAAGAAAAAATTAGCAATGGTTGTATTGCATATTTTCATCATCAAATCTGTTTAGAATAGATATAGGTATATAAGATTGGTCAAACAATTAAACATTAACACTTTCAATACACATTTTTTAAAACTCTTCTAAATGCATTTTGTCTTTAAGTCATTCTTCTAAAAAAAACTATAGGGGTTGAGGATACAGAAAACACAAGGTCCTGAGATTGATTCCTGGTACCGCCCAAAATTTATTTATTAATTAATTTCTTCTTAGTCCTTACACTAGGGAGACTATACAATATTTGCATATGTAGTCTGGTTTATTTCACTTATAAGTATATGTTCAAGACACATCCATTTATATATGAAGTCTTCTAGTTTATCGTTCCTTATAGCTGAGTAATATTCCATTTTATGAAAATGCCACATCTTTTCAACCATTATTCAGATGATGGGCATTTTGGTTGTTTCCAGGATTTGGCTATCACAACTTGTTCTGCTATGAACATAGGTGCACAGATATCACTATGACATGATATTTTCAGTTCTTCTGGAAAAAATTCCAGTAGGGGGACAGCTGGATTGAACGGGACTCCCTGGTTCACCCTGTAGAAAATATAGCTGCACTTTGGAGCACTCCGAAAGTGCCCAGGGCCCCTTTGTACCCTTGATCCTGATCTGTAGCCTGGCCCCTCACAAACTTAAACGTGCTCCTGCTTCCTTTGTTTGCACAGCCCTGGCTCCGAGCGGGGCTCCTCCTCACCCTTCCTCTTTGTCCGGACCGCATTGCTTTGCAAAGTCAATCTCAAATGAGTGCATTTTAGTCCGTAAAGCTAAGACTTCTTTGCTCCCAAATTTGGTTTTGCAGAGTCAAGATTTTTCCAAAAACTTTTAATGAGTCATTTGTTCTCTATACAGTTTTGGCATTTTCCTAATGGCCTATAGCATGTGCCTTTTTAATTATTTCTGTACCTGCTCCAGTGTCCTTGAACTTCTCTGTCCTGAGAGAATGTTTTTAGAGACTGGCCTGGAAATCACGTCTGAGTGAAGTTTTAATGTAAACCACAAATGAAGGGGATAGATGACTTTATCATATGATGAGATCATTTATTTATTCTATACATTAGCAGAGCAAATTATCTGCAGAGTCTCAGTGTTGTGACCATGCACAGTGTAAATGAGCCTCTTCTTGAATCTCAGCATGTCATGCCACTAGGTCCCCAGCTGCTATAGGATAATGCTTTTTAAAAAATGTAGTCTCCTCACCCTTTGAATTCTGGATTTCATTTAAATTCTGAATAATTTCTATGGTATATGGTAACATTTTTTCACTTCAGAATGCATATCAAATCTGCTTTTAAAACAGCCAATCTCAAGGGCTGGCCAAATAGCTCAGCAGATTAAGGCCCCCTCAAGCTGGTGCAGGGGCTTAGGGCTCGATCCCTGGGTCTGCCTTGCTGGCCCAGCCTCCAGGGCTTGCTGAGAGGGCAGTTGAGACTGGGTGTGGTGGTGCATGCCTGTAACCCCAGCTCTTGGGAGGCGATAGGTAGGTGGATCACTATGAGTCTGATCTAGTAGTGAGACCCTGAACATCCTGTAGATCCTTCCCTAAAAGAAATACAAATAGGGGCCCGGCGGGATGGCTCAGTGGTCTAAAGCGCCTGCTTGGGAAAGGTTGGGCGGCTTCTGGGACCGCGGTTCGATCCCCGGCACCACATGCTGCGCCAGCCCTGCCCTCGGGGTGGGCTGAGTTGGCCATAAAAATGAGTAAATAAACAAAGGTTCTGAAACAAGAAAAAAAAATAAATAAAAAATTAGAAAAAAAGAAAACTGCCTTAAAAAAAAAAAAAAGAAATACAAATAAATAAGCAAATAAAATAAAGTAAAATAACAACAGCCAACCCCGGCTGAAGGATCGTGTGGGTTTCACAGCCTAATTATGAACGCTTAGTGATCTCTGAAGGTGCAACAAAGCCAATAAGTGCACCTCACTGGCCAAGGAGTAGCACTTGGACAGCAAAGTGCTCTGCTCTAGGAGAATAAGTAAGACAGGGCATCACCCTACTCCATCATGCTAAGGCCCAGTGTGGTCACATTTCAAATAACAAAACCTACAAGAGCTCTTGGCCCTTTGGAAGGTAGTGGGATCTTGGGTGCTGGCCTAATATTTCACCCCGTCTCAGATTTCTTTTGACAATCCCAGAATTCCCCCATCTCTGGTGTGTTGCTTGTCCTCGAGAGGTCAACTGTGCTTGCTCAGCCACCAAGGGGTTCTCGGGTCTTGGAGTTTGCCACCTCAGACAATGGACTTCCCCAGGGCTGGGCTGTATTTGGCCAAGTTTTCTCCTCCTTTCTGCATCCAGTAGCAGTGAATGTCCACTCCCCTGCTTGTGGAGATGTCCCGGGTGATTATCATCTGTCTCTGCTGCACTCTTCTGGCTTAACTTGCTCCTGGCCTAGTCTCTCAGCCCCTTAGCCATCACAGGAAAGAAGCCTTGTCTCACTGGCCAATCCCTGCATCTGACTGGTGTAGCTCTGTGACGCCTGCAGGTACACAGTAGGGACTCTGCTTGGTGCTCAGTGCTCTCAGGTTCTTACTCCTGGGACTGCTGGGGTGAGCGAGCTGACCTGTCTACTCAGGTGAGGCCCTCTGTTCTAGCCTGGCACAAGGTCTCTGTGTGTTGCAGAGCTGGGGCTTTGCTGTTCTTAGGTTGTGCATTGAGAGATTCTCGCCACTGAGAGTCTTGCCTGCTGCTACGCCTCACTGCTCGGATTCCCAGAATGCCCGCGGGTTTCTGCATGGCACTTTAGAATGTCAGCATGTACTTGCTTCCCTGTCTCTTTTGTCCTTCACTGAAACAAAGGTTCTGTGAGGCTTGGGCCTGGCTTGCCGTCCCACCGGGGTGCACTTCTGACACCTGGCTACACTTCTAAAAGTTTCAGTGATGTGTTCCCAGCAGCCCTTGCTGTTTCCACACCTTGACTATGCACTGCACTCCTGCTGGGCTTTCTGCTTGCTCTTGCTTCTGGATTCTGAGCAGAATCCGTGCAAGTTGTGAGCCAGTAGGTGTGCATAGAGCTATGGCAGGGCCGTGGGGGATCTGTGGCCAGCTTGCCCCACTGGGGCTCCCTGTATCCTTGTGCTAAGGTTCAAGGCCCTGAGACGCCTCAGTGCCTGCCTGCTCCAAGCCAGCAGCAGCCACATCCCTGCAGCATCTGTGTGACATGCAGGAGCCATTTTTTTTCTACTAGTTTACTCTTTTGCACTGCCTGGAAACATTGCAGTGCTCCAGCTAGCATTGCCCATCATCTGCGAACCCTCATGGGCTCCGGAAACAGCAAGCCTTCAAGGGGCAGGAAGTACTGTATACGAATGGGAAGGACAGATCCCCTTGAATGTAGCTTCAGAGAACATTGTACAAGGGGAGCAAGGCACCTTCCAGGGCCCAGCATACTGGCCATGCACCTGCAAGTTGTTAGGGTTGACGTCTAGTTGTCCCCCGAAAGCCTTATGCAGTCATGGGCTGGGACTTCTACAGATTGAGACTTGACTCATGAGTCACTGGGATTATGTGTTTTAGTACTGATGAGATTATCGGTCTGAGTACTGCTGGGAATTATAGGTGTGGCTTGAGGTGGATAGGCTAAGGCAGAGAGCCTGATGTCATTTAAAGAGAGGCAGAGAGACAGACTAGCGCTGTTGCTCTCTGCTCCCCTGGTTGTTCCGTTGCCTCTGTCGCCATTGTTGCTGTTTTGCCGCCATGAACTCTCCGCCCTGTTCCATTCAGCTTTGGGCCAGCTGAATATGGACTGAAACCTCAACAAACTGTGAGCTAAATAAACCTTTCCTTCCTTCATTTTGAATGCTGGATATTTGTCCAAGAAATGAGTAAAAAGTGCCTAAGACACAAGTCTAGTCCATGTCATCTGTGTCCCTGTCCCAAGTAGAATCTGCACTATATGACCTGAGGCTGTGCAGGTCACTTGCAGGTCGCTCTGTTGTCTGCAATATTCCCAATCTCTTCTTCTCACCCTTCCTTCTTTCTTCTTTTCCTCTCTCCTTCCTTTCCTTCCTTAATTCTTTTCGCTTAAGCATCGGGGTACGGTGCAGGCCTCCCTCATGCTATGCAGGCACGCTACCATCCAACAGCATCCGAGGCCAGACCACTTGTTTTGGTCATTGTCACACCTGACAGTGTGGCCCCGCCCACTGACGCTGCGTGAAGACAGCACGGGCTCCTCACACCTCAGCGCTGTGCTGCTTAGCTTGTTCCCCTGCAGCGGGTCCCGGCATAGGCTGAGCACACACGGCTGCCCTGCTGTGAGATGAGGAATACCAGCTTCCTTATCTTCATTATGGGAGGGTGAAGACACTGGTCCACCCACAGCTGGTCCTCGGTGTGTGGTTATTGATTAGATAACCTATTGACTAGACACGTGATTGTCCCAGGGAAATAAATGATGGGCCTAACCTCTTCACAGGTAACAGGGGCAGTGACAGGAGTTCTGTCTAAACCGAGGCCCCACATCACACAGCGTGGGGAGTGTCTGGGTTAGTAGGTCTATCCTGCATGAGAGGACAAGTGTCTGACCTGGATTTTGGGGAAGATTTCCCGTGGCTTCTCCTGATTGCAGTCTGCACGAGGCTAACGCGAATAGGGTTCACACACCAGCGAGGCAGAACCGAGGGAGTGTTACAGCACGCACACTCAGTGACATCTCCTGGGCTTCTGGACCCAGCCTTACCTGAGCCCTTGCAGGCCGCTAAGGCCTTCTGAAGGAGACTATTGCACTCCCTGCGTGGTGTGTGCAGCCAGAACTTCACCATCTGAACCCCCGGAGCATCCTCTTTAGTCACATTCTCACAGGCTGAACCTCATCTACCCATTGCACACTGCCCTAAATATGCCTTGCGGTGAACACCTTTCTCCAGGAATAAGGGTGGAGAAAGACAGCCGGCTCACCTTGTGCCTCTAATGGGCCAGGTCAGGACCAATACTTCCCCTGCTCTGGCAGCCTTGGGGCATGAGTCAGTAATGAACTGGAGGAGATGCCATCTTCCTTGGAAAGAAAGGACAATAGATAAAAGACAAAATGTAAAGTTAAGCCACGAAGTTCCCAGCAGCAAAGCCACTGGGAGGAGTGATGAATGGTTTGTTAGCATTTATAAACGGAAATGTTTATCCACTTAATACGATTGATTATGCTAATGAGGTGAAACAAGATACAGGAAATCAGTTTGAAAGTGACAGCCAGGCTGGGGAGATAACTTGGTGGTGCGAGTGCCTCTCTGGCAAGTGCAAGGACCTGGGTTCGATTCCTGGTACCACATGCGATGCTGGCCCTGACCTGGGCGCACTGTGCTGGCCACCGTAACTGGAGGTGGTGGCGCACACCTATAAATTAACTAAAAAAATTAAAAGTAAGAAACTGAAAAATGTGCTGGGAGTCACAGAGGACTGTGTGACCATCAGTCTGGAGATCGAGCCCCTCGGCCTTCTGTGGACCCCAGGGTTGCTTCCAGGAGAGGCTGCCGCTAGCTCCCTCCACCTGAGCTTAAGGATGGTCCCAAGCAGTAGCCTGGGTGGACATCTGGTCTGCTGACAGAGCACAGGGAAGAGGACACCCTGCTGGCTTTGTCTGACTGCTTCCCTCCCCTCCCCTTTTCCTGTGCATGTAGGGAGAGGAGAGAAGGGAACAGGGGCTGCCCTGGAAGGCGAGGCAGGGAGTTTAGCAGGCAGGGTGAGCCATGCCCTGAGCACACTGTGGGGGAGGTGCGTGCTGGCTGCTTTCCCCTTAGGCTCCCAGCAGGCAATCAGAAGGGGACTCCGGAGAGGAGCAGTGGGGCTAGACCCTGACCACCAGGCTCTGATGAGACCAGAAAGCAGGCTGCCTGCTGAGGAGCGAGCTATGCTGAAGAGAGCAGAGAGGCCTGTTCTTGCAGGGTCTCATGGGGTCAGTGGGTTTCATGCTGCTACTTTAATGGAAACCCCTGAAACTGGCAGGAGGTGCTCTGCTGTTTCCATCTGGAGATCAGGAGAGAGTGGGGGGTGCTCATGCTGGCTCTCTGTGCCCCATCTCCTCTGCATCCTAGCGCTGGGCCCAGCAAGAAACTCTGCAGGGGGAGAGCCTGTGCTAGCCCTGCCCAGCTGCCTCCCATCCAGGCTTCTCTTCACTGCCCCCTGGGTCCTCCCCTGTAGCAGAGGCAGCATGCATCAGACTCAAGCGACCAGGACCACGTGCTTTGTGCATACCAGGTAGTATGGACTCTCAGGACTTCCGCTAGCTACCTGAGATGTAGCTATATATTCATCACCACACTGCAAGATGCAATTGCTGTGCCCATTTTTTTCAGGTGGAAAAAAACCAGGATAAATTGTATTAAACACTTTGCCCAAGTCTGCTTCCAGGTGTGCACAAAGTCATAACGAGGAGCGGCAGCCATTCGTCTCTGATTTTCCTTCTGTGCCACGCTGCTGGTTCCCATAATGCTCCAGGAAGGCTCCTCAGTCATTCAGCCGTCTCTTACCTCAGGCCCCAGGGCATCCGAGATGCATCTCTCTCGCAGCAAAGCCCTCAGCTGCTCAGCAACTGCTGTGCACTCCAGTTGGGTTTCTGTGTAAATTCACACATAGGTGCCTGCTTGCACAACTGTACCTGCACACACAGTACATGCAGGAACACACATGCATGCACATGCAAACACGTATGTTAATGTCTGAGCTCACACATGTACATACTGTATGCACAGACATATATACACAGGTTAAAACAATTATAGACATTAGCAAGCCATGATTACACTTCTTTGCTTTATTATTGTTATTATTTAAAATATGTGCTAATTAGCCACATCAAATGCTCTGTAACCGAACTGTAAAAAATCACATTTAAGTCTCTGAAATACGTGAGTTACAACTGAAATTAATTAATTAATTAATTAATTATATCATGGCCGGCTCCACCTGCCCTGGGGGTGGGGCTGGCGCAGCACGCGGTGCTGGAGGTTGTACCGTAGTCCCTGCAGTTGCCTAAGCTTGCCTAAGCAAGTACTTTAGATGCTGAGCCATCCTGCCGGCCGTAGAAATGACATTAAAAGGAAGATTGGCGATGGCGCTATCTAGATGGCCACGTCACAGGCTAAATTATCCTCCTTTCGCATATTTATAAATCATTTTTGAAATTCTGAGCATTCTGAACAATTGAGTTACGCCATGGATGCTTGTCACTGGCGTTCTCCCTGGAAAGCACAAGCCAATGCTGTTCTGTCAGTGGACACCGACCCAGGTGCTGTGGCCTTCCAGGAGGGGCGATTGCTCGGTTCAGTCTTGTTGCGTGTGAGGCCCTTTTTCGGATCTTGGCGCTGTCTAAAAAAGCCAGAAGGATTTCCAAGCAGTGCTACTCTGGGGAAGTAGCCGGCGGGTGAACCGCTGGCTGAGGTGCTCTCTTTCGTGGCCGCGCGCCATTTGTTTCTGTAATTCTACCAGCGTTACTTTGTCGGAGATTTACGTTGAATTCTGTGCTGGCGTCTGGAACGCACCCCAAACCACTGGGGCGCTGCTCTGATGATTTCCTTCTTCTGAATGATG
This sequence comes from Myocastor coypus, assembly GCA_004027025.1. Classification (NCBI taxonomy): domain Eukaryota; kingdom Metazoa; phylum Chordata; class Mammalia; order Rodentia; family Myocastoridae; genus Myocastor; species Myocastor coypus. The sequence continues at coordinate 22,168 of PVJA010012436.1, read as the reverse complement.
AGAGGAGGGTTGCTGGGTATGACTTTTAAAGGTTTTTGGTGACACATTACTAAATTATTTCCCTGGAAAAGTTGCATAATTTTATATTTCAGTAGGCAGTGGAGAACCGATAAAAACAAATTCCTAGACCTGGGTTTGTCCTCGGAATCTGGGTTTTAAGCAAGAAGACCTCTTTTTCCCTAAGCATTTCACATCAGACTTAAGTATCACTGCTAAGGCCCCCACCACATCTCTATTTCATTGTGACCCTACATTGGCTCCTCAGAGGTTTCTTTTCCTTCTGGGGTCATCTCTGGAGCTGTGGTGCTCCAAGAACACTGGCCACCTGCGTCTGACCCTGCAGGCAGTGGTTCAAAACACGGACTTGTTGTGTTGGTCTGAATACCCAGGATTTCCACTATCCACATCCAGAGGTTCATAGCTATTGTTATCTGGCTTTGCGTGGAGAGCTCATACCATAAGTAAGGCTCTTTTTGACTGAATTCTCAGGAAACACATTGCACAGACAGACTCCCCTCTCATGTGAAACACCTCCCAGCCTGCCCTGCCCTGCCCTGCAGTGATGAACCCCAATACTGGAGCCCATCGGGGATGGCTTTTATGCCCTTCTTTGCAGTATGCCTTCCTAAAGCTGCTAGGAAGGTGGTGGGAATAGGGAAGAAGGGGGAATGCCCTCAGCTCTTCCTGCAACGTCATCAGGAGAGTGGCATGGAAACAGCTTCCACCCTCGCTGTTCTTCCTTGCGAGGCTTGCCTGCATCCTGGGAATAGAACTTTCCACCGGAAAGCCTCATTTCTCAGTCCATGCTTTCCAATAATCTCATATATTTAGTCATAGCTTAGACCTGTTATGATACAATTTCTGAGAAAATCCAATGTACCATCTTTCTTTGGAGACACAAAATAGTAACTAAGAGTAAATGTAACAGTAGGGCAGGGCTGCAGAAGTGCTATATAGCTATTTTTTGACAGCTTACTAGAGCTTTATGATCTTTCTTTCTTGAATTTCAGGCTCCTAAGTCACTGTACAGGAATGTCACTTATGAGCTCCCTCATGAAGCAGTTTAGTTTTTGTGAGAGCCTGAAAGTAACCTTGGGAAATACATTTTTGATTCTGGTTACATACCCAAACAGTTGTCTGGTTTTGGATACAATCCTCACCTTTTTTCCAGTTAAAATTCTTTCAGTTGTAAATCATATACTAAACTCTCCTGGGATCTGCTTTATGCTTGGAAGATGCTATTGGTCTTTGGAAAGACGAGTGTCAATGTGGTGCTCTGTACTCCAGTAGGGAGGTCCTTGAAGGTAGGGTCACAAGTGTCACCACTGGGCACTGGAGCCTATCCTGATCTGGAATCTTCTCATGAGCTTAATCAAGAAGGGTCAGAGGATTCAGGGAAGCTCATAGATTTCTAACAGAGAGAGGTCTATTTTACTCAACTGGCTGTTGCCTCAGTTTCTGGTTACTACGTGAGACCAATCATTCGTGTATCTGAGTAAGTGAAGTGAGCAATTTTGTTGTGTATTTCTTGATTTGAAAAATAGATGCTCAAGCTGCGTGGGATGCAGAACTGGGTAGACGGCCCCAGAGGACACCTGTAGTTACATTCTCTACTTCAGAATGTGGAGCTCTGAGGTTCCCACACTAGAACAATTGTCTAGTTCCCTATGAGGGGCAGGAGCCTCTACTCTCTTTCTCTGAGCCGCCTGGAATATACCTTCTTCCCCAGGAAGACTGATCTCTCCCAGGGGCCTATTTCAACTCTCTAGCCTCCAAGGGCATCCTATCTTACTTTGTGTTCAGGTTTCTGTTACACATGTCCCAACTACTTGATGAATAAATAGATGAGTCAGAACATCACAGCCCTTGCTCAATGAAACAGATGTTACCAATCTTGCAGAGGAAGCATTAGAGAAACGTCCTTTGGAAGGTGGACAGATGGGCTCTTTTAGCACGTACCACCTCCTCTTTCTAGTCCTCTAGATTTTGGCAATCACACCTCAGGCAATGAGACCTCAGGAGCTGGAAGACATCTAGGAACTGGCTCCTCCTGCCCCAGCTGCAGCGATTTTACAGTTAGCAGAAGTTTTATTACATACAGTTACCAAAGAGATGCTGGTGTTTTATTCCCAGAGCAGGACAATGGCAGCATCGGCAGCAGGAACAGCAGTCCTATGAGACTGTATCTGGCTGCTTCTCCAGGGTGCAGGGATCCTGACTCCACAACTTCCATACCGTGGAAATCCTTTTTACCAGGAATACGAGTCCACCATCTCCAGGAGTGTTGCTGCCTACAGCGAGGACATTCTGAGAGTCATGGTTCTTAAAGTCTTTAAATCTCTTCTCATGCCATGGGATTCCTAGCATCTATTCCAGATTTCTTTAGGGGAAAGGATTATTGAGTCCAGCTGAAAGCCAACCACTAAATCTATTGCCACAGAGCTAAGCTAGCATATGGAGCCCTAAATTTCTTCTAAATTCTCAGATACCACAAGTAAGACTTTATCTGAATGTATCTTTTCTAGGGTGAACATCCTTAAGCCCACACCTACATGCATTTTTTGTGTTTTATTTCTTATATCAATGAGTAACTTTTGGGATTTTAATAGACATGTTTGCTTCTCCTGGGTTCAATGCTAGAAGAGGTTTCTAATCTTGTGAACAGAGTCTGCTTCTGATCATGAGCCCCCAGAGGGAGCGTGCTGGTGATGGATCAATGAGTTGGCACCTTTGTGAAATATAACAGTCCCTGCCAAAGAATAAGATGTTGCTACATGAGCAAAATTCGTGGACATAGACATGGTTCTACTCTGTTACATGAATAAAACTCCTTAGGTCCATGCCTTGACTTCTAATGGCCCGTAATTCTGAGTACAGGAGATAGCTTCAGTGTTCCGTCACTTTGTGCTGCTAACTCCCTCTGTCTCACGTTTTAATGAACTCAGTAGCTCGTAAGATCCCAAGTTCCATTTTCTTGTAGTCTTTGTACAGGAAACTGCTTTGGATAACAACTGCACTCAGCTCGCAGAATCTTTATGAAAATCAGGGAACCAAGCAAGGATGCATCACAAGCAGGAGCAGAAGAGTCAGAATGCACACCCAGCCACCTGGCACAGCCTTGTGGAGTTCCCTTCGCCTCTCACTGGTCATTTGTACCTTCGGAGGCTAGCGCTAGGAATCTCCATGCCTTTGGCCCCTGAAGGTCTGGGCTTGGATGCCCGCTCGCAGCTGCTTATGGACCCGGACACAGACGCGGCTGTACTCTACTTTAGGACCAGGACAGCTTTCATTTCCTGTGGGCTGGATTTGAGATTCTCGCAGGTCTTCACAAAGTGCCTCCAAATGAGGAGCACCTGAGCCAGGAGCTCATGAATGAATGTGCCAGTTCTGGGCTGGAACTCATAGATTTTTATTATTATGCTTCTTTAGGGTAATCGAGGTTCCTGGTGAATTCTGTTTCTTTGATTTCTTTTCTGTGGAAAAGAGAAGATTTTATCCTGAGGATTTGTCAGGCACTTGCTTGTGATTGACACTGGTACTTTTAAAAAAGTATTATATTTTATGAGAACTGTCAGCTCTTGCCTCAGAAGAAGACTTTTTATGCTTTGTGGCACTTTGGTGTCATTTCTGTCAGCTCCAGGACCACATTTACTGCGGGCTTATTAGTTCCAACTGCCTGATTCACTGCATTTTGAATATGATGTCTGCAAGTTTTTAAGTTTTTTACTTTTATCCCCAGCTGGGAATTCCTCACAAGGCAGACACTAAAAATCAAACTGCCGGCAAGCTTCTTTCTTTACAAGTCCTCTGCTCCTTCCACACCACATCAGTTCATGGGGACCACTGTATTCTCCCACTTCAGCTGGCCAGTAGTGGGCCCTGCTACGCTCAGCTGATGCGCATAGCACAAGCCTACACCAGCCAGGCCTCTTTTCCCTGGCCTCTCCCATCCACCTGAGATACCAGGTGGCCAAAGGTGATGTTGTTTATCTACAAAGAAAACCTAACACCCAGCCACAGTGCAGTAAAGGCTGTCATCCAAGCGGCACCTGGCTGCCCTGGGTGCAAGACCACTAAGGAGGCTCAGATGCCTGAGCAAGAGATCTTCATTCTGCCAGTTGGATCACACTCTTAATTTTCTAGAATCAGGGCCATCCAAATAGCTCAGTGGATGAAAGCACCTGCAAGCAGGTGCAGGGGCCGGGGGTTCAATCCCTGGGCCTGCCATGCTGACCCTGTCCCCTGGGGTGCACTGATATGTCGCTTGAGACTGGACATGCAAAAAAAAAAAAAAAAAAAAAAAGGATAGGATGTGTTGGCACATGCCTTTAATCCTAGCTCTTGGGAGGCTATAAACAGGCAGATCACTGAGTCTCATCTAGTAATGAAATCCTGAGCACCTTGTAAACCTTTACCTAAAAAAAATACAAAAAAATTTTTTTTTCTAGAATGTTCTATAAAATTCCCTGTATACATTTCCAGTTGCTGCGACTGGAAAAGAAAGGACTGTGTAGGTCTCTCCCAAGCACCCTATAGATGGCTGCTCGGAAGGCCAGGTTAGCCCCCCAAGTGCCCAGTAGGGTGGGTAGGCAGGGCCTCTCAGGAGGTCTCTGCGCTGTCAGAGGACTGATCCTGCCTACCTGCTGCAGGAGCGTCACTCTGCTCTTCCTGCTTTAGGAAGCCCGCCGGTGTGTCCACCAGCAGAGTACAGATGAGCGAAGATGGACTGACACCTCAGAGCGTGGTTTTGTCCACAGTGATTTGCAAGGAACCAGCGTGCTCAGACCTCTGGACCAGAGCTCTTTTTCTCCTCCATCCATACTCCAGTAGCCCCTCATCGGCATTATTCTTCAGCTTTTAGTATTCCTTCTTGGCTCCCTTTCCACATCCTAAGTTTTCTTCTGCTTGCTATAGAAAATGACAAGATCAATTTTTTTTTTTTTTTTAAAAGAAGTGAAGCTTCTAAAATAATTTATCTTCCGGTCTCTTAGAAGCACACACTTTAGAGCTAAATGATACATGATGATCTATAACTGGATTTTAAAGCTATGTTCTCATAGTACCCAATGGCCACATTAACCAATACATATTTCTTCACATCAAGGCAAAATCTGAGTGCCATTAATACTCAAAAATTTAAATAGTTTCACTGTCTTCTTTGATTATGTGCCTTTGTCTCTGCCTAGGCTTTCCTGAGAGTGAAATCATGCAATTCAACAATATCCAGTCCTAACTGGTGTGTTTTGTATGATAAATGTTGCAGCTACAAAAGCAGACTTCTTTAGACTATATTTGTTTCCATAAGTTGCAAAAAGGCCACGCAGATAGGGTAGAGCACTGCTAACCCCATCTCCGGCTCTAGGCTTACTTCGGTTCTGAGCGCTTTGCCTTGCGATGTGTCCCCCTTGCGCAACTTTCTGGTTTATTAGAGCCTCAACCTGGCCAGTTCCTGGCTTCCTCCCTCGTCCAGCATTAGGCTTTGCCTCAAGGATGGGTACGTGTTGAACGCTGTTTAGGGTGGGCATCATTTTTAAGAACCATCACAAAGCACTTACAGAAAGCAAGAATAATTTTCCAGTTTAATTGCTAAAACAAAAAAAAACCCCACCAAAATTCATTTATTTAACTTACTTTAGAAAAAGCATTCTATTCATTCCTAGAAACTCATGGTGCTATCTATAAGTCTTTTAAAAAATATTTTTGCAAATACATCTTATTTTAGTTGATGATCTTATGCATTATTTTGAAAATGTACTCAGGATAAAATTTGAAAAATTAATCAGTGCTGGCTTGCTTCTAAGGTGATAAGTTATATATGGCTTCTCAAAGACCATCTTTAAAGAAAATAAAATATATGACCCCTGCTAGGCAGGAAAGCTTAATTTTGTTTTACTGGGAGTAAAATCTACACTTAGACAAAGCTTGAGGAGCCAGAACATTTTAGTTCCTAGCAACCAATGGGCATCCAGATCGTTGCTGAATAAATGAGTGAATACGTTTGTTGGCATTTCCGGTCTCACTACGACCACAATTTAATATTTTTAAAATAGTCACTTTACCTTAACTTTAGTCAAGGTATTGCAATAGCACTTGAGTGTTTGGAATCATGGGGTCCTTTTGCGAATTCCTTGTTTTCCAGACATGAAAGACCTGTTATTAATTGCAATTTTCTGCTTCGTAGAATGTTCTTCCTGTGTCCGGGCACATTCCCTTTCTGCACTGCTTGAGGGAGAAGCAAAGATCTTTAAACTGGTCTCCAGTCTGGGCAGCACTTGTTCATGGCAATCATGATCCGAGGAAAAAGTTTTTACCCTGACCGGGGATCAGAGTTTCTCTTAGTCTTGAAGCAGAAGGACTCTGACCGAGGCGCGTGGCCATCCGGGTGCCTGGAACCTACCACACTCTCCCTCCGGGCACCCCTGGCTTGATCACTCACTTTAGATCCTCATCTGGGAGCACTGGGAGCAGCCTTGACGATTGGCCCTGGCAGATGTGACATAAAGTGATGCTTGTCAGCAGAATCCAGCAGGAAAGCCCACCAAACGGGTCCTTCTGGTGCAGATATCTTTACTTTAGAATGTGAATAACACAGTGTTTCTGAGTTTTAGTACTAAATTAGACTGGAGATGGGGGGGCCTAGATATACCATCATCTGGTAGGCTAAAGGTTTCTGCTTCTTAAACAAATGAGTAAGAGGAACAGTACAGAACTCCAGCCCTGTCAGAAGGCCCTTGCCCTAGGAGATACTAGGGCACAGAAGGGTACAAAGGACATGGAGTGACATCAGGGGACACACACGTGGACAGATCCCCAGCCAATCCAGGGGTGTGCTGCCTGCTTTCCTACTAAATTAAAGTGTCCAGAGGGTGCACCGAGACACACAGGGCACATCTGCCATCCCCTGCTGGCTCATCTTTCCGGCGCCAAGGCTTCTACACTTCCGCCTGCCTATAATGTGTTCTTATGAAGATGGAGCAGACAGAGGACTCTTCCTGTTGGACTTGCTGCTTCCTAGGCTTCTGTGGCTCTACCTGATGTACTCTTTCCTCTTGCAGATCTGAGGTTTGTAGCTTGTCCCATCAGGGAGAAGAGTGGCTGAGGATCTGAATTCCAGGAACGCTCAGAGGGGATGGTGGGACCGAGGTCCGAGACGCTATAGACAACATAAGGAGAATGATAGCACCTCAGAAGGTGCCCAGTCTGGTGCCAGGGAGAGTGGGGGGGGGAGTACCAACACAGATGAAATGCAGAACCCAAACCGTTTGTAAATGGAGCCAGGGTGTAACATAGGGGCATATGAAAGTCAATGCTGAGGAAAAATAAGAAGAAAGGAAGGGGAGCTCTGTTTGAGTGAAGCGATCACAATATTGGAAATGGTCCACAACCCTGTAAGAAGGATCTTCACGGTTATATGTTTGAAAGGAAAGAATCATCTAGAAAAGGCAGGCACCCAAGGAAAGACCAAGCAGCCGGCAGACCAAAGTGGCTGCAGATGAGGACACTTGACAGACCATGAAGGGAAGCGTTTCCTCCAGATCCCAAGGAGCCACCTGGCCCTGAGGAGAATCACAACGACAATGGGAATGGCTTCTCCCTCCATCCGTGATGGGGCCTGGGCGAGAAATCGCCGGCAGTAGTGGGCTCCTGCACATCCGAGTGGTGAACCAACGTGTCCGTACAGGCTCGTAAGTCCACATGCCACGGACAATTTTTTATTGTATCAAAATGTAGGTCTGAGTACAATTTGGGATGTTTTTCTTCCTTAATATTGAGGATTTTAAAAGTAAATTAGAATCACAGGGACACAGTGATTCACTGACAGTGACAGGGAAGGTGGGGTCTGGCCCGTGTCCATTGGGAAGGCCAGTCTGGGTGAATCCTGGGACCATGCTACAGCTGCAGGGCACATGCACTCAGGCAGCAGGGAGCCTTGGCCGCTCTGGCACCGGGCCCACAGCGCAGAGGTGTAACGACAAAGGGACTCATACCAGCATGTCTGCAGCATGGGGGAGCCTTTATGGAGGGCACTTCTGGGAAGTGGAGGTCAGAGGGGACTGAACAGAAAGACTCAAGAGGGGCCCTTGACTTGAACAGCTTTAGGAAGCTCGTGAAGCTACAGTTAATGCCATGTAAAAGGCCAGGGATGCAGACTTCTGCCTTGATGGGGCATCCATTTGAGGTTGTCCATGAAGCGTTGAGCAATTCCCCCAAATCTTCTAGGCAGATTTGTGAGGACTCTGGCTACTCCTGAGAGAATTTCTGGCCATGCTTGTGGAAAGGGAGTAAGCGCATGGAACCTGTTCTTTTTCAATGGCCCTGGTATGTCCTCTGATTCTATTTGATAAGGACAGCTCAGGATGCTGCGGCAGGGAGAGATAGAGGAGGGGTGTAGCGCTGGAGCAATGGGAGGACACCCCACATCTTTGGCTCTCCCTCTTGCGGGGCACAGCTGCTTGGCCAAGCGGCAGTCTGATGATCTTCTAAGAGTGGCGGCTTTGCGCTTTCTCCCACTGCAGTGCCTGCCGGCTCCAACACAAACATCTTCTACTGTGCAAACAAGGTGTTCCAAAACGATATGTAGAAGCTGGTTTACTTTTCTCAGGCAAAATTGGTAGGCTGCGTGGAAGGGCGGGGGGAAGAACTGCCATGGTTCTGGCCTCCACTGGCCCATTTTGTGGCATTTCTGCTCACTGCCCATTGACCAAGGACGAAAGGGAATGCATTCAAGGGACTTTGCGCCTCTGACTTTGAGAAGCTCTAGTCTTGTGCCTTTGACCCTACATGGATTCACAGGAGTGTCCTGCCCGCGCCGCCTGTCCATATTCCACCTTCCTGGACAGGGTCTGGAACCTCCAGATGATGCTGGGGACTCTTCTTCCCAACATCTACATTTTTCTGATCCCCCCAGTTTAATCAGTTATTGCTTTGTAGAAGCAGCGACCAATTTAGATGTACATCTCCCAAACTGGGGTATTTCTGGTCTTGAAAGGGGGTAGAGTGGGCAAAAAACATAACGCAGATTTCTCTCCCAGGAGGTCTTCCAGAGTCATGAAACTCCTCAAGTTTTGTGTGTCTTCCTCAGTGAGCTGTATATTTTAAAATGCACTTGACCCTAGAATATCTGGTTTCCATGGAATGCCTATTAATAACTCAGACCTGGCATGATGTGTAATTTTATGTAACAGACCTTGAAACCCTGGATCCCTGGCCAGGCATCCAAGCATTCCTTTGCTAATTGATTTCAAAAATTGTTGAGGGCCTTCTCCATGTGGTCCTAGGCTTAGAAATATAAATAGGCTGATTGTCTTCTCTTGATAGAAGTTCTAGTAGTAATAAGCTAATGATAACAGCAATAAGAACGGAGTTCACACGGGCACTCTGTGAGTTCACCTTGCCCCAGGCCTGCTGCCTCCATCTCCAGGAGGTGTGTTCCATTACGGCCCACAAGTTCGCTTAGTTCTCTATAACTTCTCATTAAAGCGGGGTTATGTTCTATCACCATGTCAGAGAATGGGACACACATTTCTTGAGACACATATTTGTTCTATTCAAAGCCAGATCAGCCTCATTCAAAGACAGGTTTTGCAAATAGCCACCACATGCCTTCTGGGTGTGGGTCATCTTGGGTCCCGGGCAGTGGAGCTCACGTCCACCTGCAGGGAAGGCCTCTTCCAGCGCTTCAATTCCACTTCACCGTTATGGCCCTGAGAATCCCATGACAGTCTTGTTTCCCTCTTCTCTCTATTGTCTGTCCTGTGCCAAGGAAATGGGCTGTGTATTTTTCTGGGTGATTAGAACTTTCCTTTGGAAGAAGAGTGACCTGAATGTGAATAGTACTCAGGTGGCCAGGGCTGCAGGAGGCTGGCAGCATTTACCACCAGGGGACAAGGTAGCTGCTGTGGGAAACACTGCCTTCTGTGGTAGAAGTCTGAGAGGACTAGGTTTGTGCTTCCTGCTGCGTCTTCCAGGAAATGTGGACAAGCAAGAAGATGAAGAGTAAATTGTCATATATAATTACAGTATGCATCGTTTACTCTGAGGAATTGAAAAATGAACTCAGTTGTTCTCTACAAGTGTCTACATTTTCCAAAATTTTCTGGGGCCTAGGTGGGCCACTGCAGTTTTTCTATGGATAGCTCACCTGAGGTGCCTTCTGGTTTTGCCAGTACTGGTCTGTGGGCTCCCAGACTCTAAGGGTCATAGGAGTCTTCACTTTCTGCAAACACCTTCACAGTTTCAATGTGAGGAACAGGTGAGAGAAGGAAGAACTACATCTTTTTCCCACTGCAACAACTGGAGGAGAGAGGAGAGGAGAGAGGGGAGAGGGGAGAGGAAAGGAGAGGTAAGAGGAGAGACAGGACAGAGGAGAGATGGGAGAGGAAAGAGGAGAGGGGAGAGGAGAGAGAGAGGAGGTGAAGGAAAAGAGCAGAGGATAAGAGAGAGAGAAAGGAAGAGAGAGGGACAGGGAGAGGGAAGAAGAGGAGGAGAGGAGAGTAGAGGAAAGGAAAGGAGAGGAGAGGGACAGGGTGAAGGAGAGGGATAGGGATAAGGAGCGGGGAGAGGAAGAAAGGGGAGGGGGAGGGGGAGGGGGAGGGGGAGGAGAGGGAGAGGGAGAGGGAGAGGGAGAGAGAGAGGATCTCCCCAGCCAAGGACAACTGTAGAAATGTCTCCACCTCAAAACAGGAAAATCAAGTACTTGGAAGAACTGTGCTGAGACAGGAGAAGAGAGAAAAGTAAAACACTTCTGGCATTCAGAAAGATGTTCTTCATCTTAAGAACAAGATTGAAAAACAAAAGGGTTGCCAGCCTGGGAGGTACATCGGCTGCCCTAGGCAGCGGTCTGCAGGCTGAATGCTGTGCCATCAGAGTCCCAGGGGGCTCAGCTGCAGGGACCACGGTGGTGGCCCAGGTCCTGCACATTGAGATGGATGCTTCTGCTCTCTGCTTATGTGTGTCTCTTTTATTACCGAATACAAATGAAACAAGGCCACATAAAACCAGCATTATACACAAAAGCGCTGCTATAAATCATTTGAAAACTAGATACAATTTTAGGTGCAGCATTGTCTTCCTTATTCTTCCATTAGAGTTTCCTGCATACACTTTTACAGCTGGGGTATATTGGCCTTCTTCGTCTAAAACTATTTTTAATTATAGAGGAGGCATGTGCCTCATGCGGATACACAATCAAAGAGAAGGGTCCCCACCTCATCCCCAGTATCGGGCTTAAGTCCTTCTAAGCATCACACAGGGGACAGAGGAATAGATCATGTCATACAGTATAAACATCTTTTTCTGTTTAATTTGCATGACCGTCTGTGTATGTAAACATTTCTATATAATATAATTATGCATATATACATATTCATTTTTAATAGCCGACCAACACAGCATAGCAAACGCAATGAATCACCTATCGCAGTGTTTAAATATGTAAGTATGGCTCCTTTTTCTGCAAGTAGCTACAATTAAATTACATATATTTACATATTTCTATATATTATTAATTATTGCCATTGTTAATGCATTTGGGGGGAAGTGGCAATTCATTATATTTTATCAGCAATAGCACAGAATAATGGGTTTTTCGTAGCATTTTTGTCCGTGAATGGGGCCCACCGTGGTTCTGTTTCCCCTGCTGCTGCCTTTCCTTGCCTGCCTTTCTCTTCCCCAATTCTCCCCTCATCCCTCACAGTCTACCTTCCAGTTCTGGGCCAACTTCTATTTTCAGATCATACATATAAGCTGTGTGTGCCTTGGCCTTTTGACTCCGCCTTATTTCCCTTCACCGGGCTTTCGTCGGCTTTCCTATCTCGTTCTTTAGGGTTGAGTAATCCTCTGTGGTGTGCACACACCCCATCTACTTTGGCAGTGAATTTGTTCATGGGCACCTAGCATGGCTCTGCACCTTGGTCACTGTGCATTGTGCCACAGTAATCCTGGGTGTGGAGGTATCCCTGAGCGTGCTGCCTTTGATTTCTTCAGGTGGGCGCAGAGGAACGGTACAGCTGGGTTATGAGGTTCTAACTTTAGTTTTTCTAGGACCATCTGTGTTGACTTCCACAGGCTTTTCCATTACCTATGTATGAGGTTTCCTTTCTCCACATTGTTGCTTTTTTTTTTTTTTTTTTTTTTGGGGGCAGGGTCCACAGGGTGTTCAGGGTCTTACTACTAGATTGGACTCATAGTGATCCGCCTGCTCACAGCCTCCCAAGAGCTGGGATGACAGGCGTGCACCACCACGCCCAGTCTCAATTGTCATTTCAGCCCGCCTTGGGGGCAGGGCCAGCATATTTTTGTGTTCTTAATTAAGGATAGTCATTCTGACTAGGGTGAGATGGAATTGCAGTGTAGTTTTGCTTTTCATCCTATTTGTTCTTTGCTGTTAGTACGTAAGAAAATGATCATTTTTGTAGATTTTTGTGTGTTTTGTAAAACTTGAAAGTAGATAAGCACTCCCTCTCAAAACAACCCAATTTCTATCTCCTACTTTATTTAGATTTCTCATGTGTTCCGTGTATTGCGCTGGGCAGTATTTTGAGCATTTTTTGAATTTTGCTGTTAACATGCCTCATTCCAGGTTTTGATCATCTGTAATGACTAAAATGAAGTCTGATGATGCTGGTTTCTAGATTTACATAAGATCATTTGTCACATTAAGAAGCTTTTTCATATTTAATGTATCCTGAACTTTAAAAATGAATATTATAATTTATCAGTTGCTTTTTTGATAATTGGAGGAAATATGCTTTGGAGTTTTAACTTATAGATAGGATGAATTATCTTTACATAGTTCCCAGTATGTGCCAATTCTTGCAGTCCTTTAATGAATTCTATTTATCCATGATATCTATGTGTGTGTAGGGTGTGTGTGTACTGGGAAAATCCCAGACACAATGCCTGCCATTTTTGCTGTTCACTTTGGAGGGCAGGTGTGCTACCCAAGCTCGCTGGGCACCGTGTGCCTCTCTTTTCAGTCCTGTTCACCTCCGTGCCCACCTCCTCTTCAAGGATTACTGTCAATGATCATAATTGATTTGTTCCTGAAAAGACACACTCATCAAGACTTTTAAGCTTACAACCATGCACAAATATCACACACAATGGAAGCACATTCTTTTCTCATATGCTTTATTACGTTGCTCTCAGGTTTCAGGAGGTCAAGCATCCAATCCCTGCATGCCTGGGTAGGTAGACTTCTCTGGTGCTACCTCTTCCTGCCTGGGCAGGGGGATCCCCCTGGGCTTTTACCTCCTACCTGGGACATGAAATGGTCCGTGCTTTGTAGAGAGTTCCTGCTGCATAACATCTAAAGCTCATCAGCTGCTGGGAGCGTTGCTCATTCTAAATGTAGGTCTATGGAGCAAACAATTTGACATTCAGTAACTGAAGCATAATAACATCAACCCAATTAAAACCACACACAGATGTATAATAATCAAGATCCCTGAAATTCAGCATAGGAACAGTGTACTAAAAGCAGGTAGAGAAAAGAAACAGATCACATTTAAAGGAAAATCCATTAGAATAACAGCTGATTTCTCTTGACAAACTATCAAGTCAAGAAGAGCATGGAATGAAGTACTTCAAGTCTTGCAAGAAAACAAATTCCAGCCCAGACTGCTATACCCCAAAAAACTCTCAAGTGCAATGGAGAAGCGAAATACTTCCATGACAAAGAACAATTAATGAATTTCATGGTGACAAAGCCAATCCTGAATTGTTTAATAAAAGATATTCTACAGAAGGATCAAAATAACCACAACTCCATGAAGGAGAATAGAAAGAACCCACCAAATAGGTCAAATAATTAAACACAGGAGAAAAAGAAGCATACAAAAGCAGTCTTTCAACTATTCTTTTATAGACAGCAGCAGAATATGTCCATCAGCATATTCTAGAAATGGACTTCTCCTGCACCCTAGGGGTCATGATTCTGTCTGTGTGTACAGGGTGAATATCAAGGAAATAGCAGTGGCTCAGTCCCACAAGTGACACCTGGCCACCAGTAAGCATCATGGCCACTGAACACACTCTCACATAATAGAACTTTACGCGATATCCTATCCCCCAAATGTTAGAAGTTCTGGTCATATATTTGCAATTCCAGTATTTATATTTTATTCTTAGTAATCCTTTACTAGCATAGAAACTTTTTCTTAGTTGATATCTTTTTATATATTCACCTATTCAGATACTACGTGAGTACTCTAAATTGATTACGGATTCGTACATATGATACACAACATTCTAGCCTCTAAGTTGGAATCATGATTTGATTTTAATTTTTGAATATTATTTTGAAATATTTAATTTTAAATAATTAATATTTAATTAATTTTGTGAATATTGTTTAGTTATACTTTTTGTTTTATGACTCATACTGTATCTCTGACTTACAATCCACTTATAAGACATGGTATGATCTTTTCTCCTGGCATTAGAAACTTTAAAAAGAAAAAAAAATATATATGTATACACAAGGATACATACATGTGTATATATATATATTTTATATATATATATGATAGATATATAGCTACTTTGTCTTAGCTCATTCAGAATAAAAGTTTATAGTAATATTGTTTAGACAAGGTACGAGGTCTGCATCTTTTCCTCTAAATAACTATTATAAATACAACAATATGCATGGTATTAATTGTAACCATCCTACTAACTTGTGAAACTGTTTCATTGTTATTTTATCTTTTTTTTCTCATTAAAATAAATAAAAAAATAAAATAAAGCTTTAAAAAAGAGCAATGTAGGTCTGCACTTCTCGGTGCAGGTGGAGCCAGTGGAGCGAGACCAAGCCCATGGGTACGGTCCAGAACGCATCGTGATCCGTATCCTAAGCTGTGAAAGCACTTGCAGAGGAGCTGAGGCCAGCAGAATGCCGCCGGCGCCCGGCTGGGAGAGAAGTGACATCCGACAAAATTCAACGTATTACACCCAATGAACACATCGTTTGGAGTGCGCGCACCGAACTCCTCTCCCCCTACATCAGCGAGCTCTTCTATTAGATTATTTAAAAGACAACAGTGTTTGTCATTAGTTTCACCATGCATCACTTGAATAATGCATTTGGCTCCTGAGCGAAAATTCAACCTTAAAGCGTGTTGTGATGTATTTTTGCAATAAAGATATCAAGTTCATTTAGACAATTACTTTTTAAAACACTACCTCTCCCCCAGTAGGTTTTCATTGATCAGATTATGTCGAGGCAATGGCTGTCGTGATTGTTCCAATGAATTCGGGATACGAGGCAGATGAAATGATCATTCTAGCGGCTCTCTGGCCAGCCTCAAATTCGAAGGCCCCCACTGGTCTAAATGGCTCTTAAATTGCATTACAGAGCTACAGAAGGAAAATTGCATTACAGCAAAGAACAAAAGGCTGCATTTAGAATTTAAGTTGTTCATATTTTTCTCCGAAAGTGAATATTTGGAGTGGGCTGAGCTGTCACAATAGCACGGCTGAGCTATATGGGAAATAAATTGTGGCTCCGTGTTCTTCTGCCTGTGACAAGCAGAAGCCACGGGTTTGGGGATGGTGGCACTGTGGCAACTGCGTGAAGGCCTCTGGAGATAGACTGTCTACCTGCCTCTTGCCATGGTGGGTTCTTCCCTCTGCTCCCAAGCCCCCTCCTGGAGGACACCCTCGGCCTGGCTGGTGCATCGTGGTCTTCAGGCTGGATGCGTCTCAGCCTGCACTTTTCAGAGCTATGGTCCTGAGCTGAGGAAAGGCACTGGCAGGGGTGGAAAGAAGTGGCCTCTAGCGGTTCACGGCAGTCCCTTCTAGGCTCCCCGCTGTCTTTCAGCACAGCCAGTCAGGCTTATGCGGTGCCCTGGTGCTCTGCCTGCTCCCCATTTGGAGGGGAGCAGGTACAAACATGAAAGTCCAGAGGAGAGGAAGGGCAAGCAGGAATAGCGCTCTGATGCTGAGATTTGGGGACATGGGTGCTTAGCATGGAGCCTTAGCTATCCTGTGGTTTCCTTTATACGAGAAACCAAAATTCTAAATGAAGAGCGAACTATAAGAGAGATGGACGATAGGCAATAGGGAGACAGACCTTTCTCAGTGGGGGGCGGGGCCAAGAGGTAGAGTGGCGAGGAAGGGGAAGCAAAGGCGACGCCGGTGGGAACGGAGGGGTGCAACGCTCTCGCGCCACCTTCGCACAGAAATGGAAACAGCGTGTAGGCAAATGTGTGCTGAAGAGGGAAGAAAAAAGAAGTAACTAGGGGAGGGTGAGGGACTCGGGCATCGCTTCAGCCCTGTGCATCTGCGGGCTACTTGGCCCCCAAGCCATGCACACGTTAGGGGACTTACATCCTCGGATGCCTCAGGAATACATTACTGTGGGAGTTCCGAATGGCAGAAGCACGCTCCTTCATGGTTCTGGGCTCAGACGTCTACGCTAAGGACTCAGCAGACCAGGCTTGGCCCGAATGCCCTGCTGGAGAATCCCTGCCGCCCCTCTGGCTTCTGGGGTCTTCAGCTGTGTGGACCTCTGCCTCCATCCTTGCTTGATCTCTCTGTGGTCTGGGCCTTCTCTTCTGGCTCTTAGGAGGATCTGGGGCCCTTATGTGAGCCGTGATGAGCTCACGTGGGAATGCTTAGCCCAGTGACATTTGTGCAGAACTTTTACTCAGGTGAGGTCACATTCCAAATCCTGGCTTACGCTGAAGACACTTTTCTGTCTCAGCTCAACACCTGTGCCTCTGAATGAATGGCTGTGCGGAAAAAGTCCAGGATGCTCAGCGCCCTGAGATTCGTTAGTCTAAACTCATCTCTGTCCACTGCATAGCTTCTTGAATATAGATTTGCACATGTTGCTGGAATCGTGCTTCTTTCGAGAAGCCTTAGATGTTGACATTTCCTGGGGAAAATAAAAAATCCAACACACTTTGTCCCTTTGGACATCTTGAATCTTCTTTTTCCTCCCTATCTTCAGCCCCTTTCTCCTCTGTTATTTATAAAAGCCCTTTTCCCACGTTTTGCTTTTTATCCTCTTTTTCCCTTTTCCTTTTCCCCTGTTCTCTCTTCTTTTTCCCCGTCCCTAGAACATTCTTCTTCCTGTTTTCCAGTGTTTATTATACCATGCAGCCCTTACTTGCTCTTTCTTCATACACCAGAGAAAGCACGCACGGTTAAACAATACATGCTATTATTTAGGATCTGAGACATTTGTGCTTTCTGTTGCTACACATTTGAGAAATGATATGTCTAATTCACAGGAATTGATCAATGGTAAAAGTGGTGTATTGATCGGGTCTGCCCTGAATACATATTTTCAGTGCATAGGCAGAGACTTTTTTTTTTTTTTTTTTTTTAATTCTGCAGTGGAGCTGCTATAGCAGGCAAAGACTCAGATGGTGAGATGCCAGTGCACACTGCTGACTCTGGTGCTGGAGCCCCTGGTGCAGCTGGGTGGGCTCCCTGGTGCATGGCCCCTGGAACCTGTAAGAGCTGGAGGATATGTTACCGGTTAGTGTGACGAGCAGATACTCACCATTACATGACAGCCTAATGGGGCCAGTGCTTCTAACATCAGAAGCTGCATCTGAAGATTTCACCCATGCATAGGAAAAAGCAATGTGGCATAGTTTTAGACATGTTTAATATTATCTGCAAAAGCTACCAGTATCTTAAAAGAAAAGATTGAAGTCTAATGTAAATAGGGAGTCCTGAACGAATCCACCTATCTCTTTCTCCTAAATTGGGCCTCCTCCCATTCTAAAAGATATCTCTAATTCCTATTAGCCAGCTTGCTTTACTTTTCATTTATGTTTAACAAAAACCATGCAGTATTTAAACTTGTATGTCTGACTTATTTAATATTGCAATCTCAATTTGCCTATGAATGACTCAGTACTAGCCTTTTGACTGCACAGTGGCCCTCTACTGTGTATAATTCTACATTTTTGCTTCTCATTCTTCTGTTCATGGGCCTATCAGTCATTTCCAAGATTTAGCTATTACAGTGTAAGCTCTGCAGCTATACACATAAGTGTGCATGGGTCACCATAATACAATGCCTTTAACTCTTTGAGGGAGACAACAAGAAGAGAAATAGTGGGGCCAAATGGAACTCCTAGTTTTAGTTTTAATTTTAATTAAATGAAGATTGTAGTAGACCTTTAAAGTGGTTCTAGAATGGTTGAGCTGTACAAACTTGTTGAGGCTGAAACTTTGAGAAACTCCTATCTGAGATATTCCAAGGCAACTTTATTTATCATGAGTAGTACCTGTCCTTGAAGAGGCAAACAACAACTTCAATGACTACAGATCAGGCATAGATTTCAGCTATAGCATTTGAAGTGTCAGTCAAGATTGTCTTCATTCATAGGCTTTGCGCTCGTCAACAGTCAAGAGTGGCTTATATAGTAGATACTACTTTAGAAATTATAGGTTCGACAACCTAGGGACTTCATTAATAGAGAGATAACTAAGGATAAAGCCATGTTACATGTAACTATAATCTTGTGTTTTATTGATCAAAGATGCTTCAGTAAATAAAAACGTTCCATCAAGCCCATTTTAGACCTTTTTCAAAGTGACATGAGAATGTCTGCATTAATGCTCAGATATTTTAATTTGTCATACTTGGATTTTAGAAAAAACCTGAAGTTATCCCTCTCATTCTCCAACAAATCTAAAATGAGAAAATGGTAATGATTATTAATATAAAATAATGTTCATTATATCCCAGGGCAGAATTTTAAATTAGATAGAACCATGAAAATGATGACATTTATTTTCTCATACATCTAAACCAGCACAGCTAAATGAGCTGCCATTTTCTAAGGAAGTCGCCTTGGGAACCAATACCTTTATTACAACAATGGCAACTTCCCAAGTCTGTTGAGAGGATTCAATTATATTGTCTTCAGTGGCAAGTTTGTAATCTCAGACACACACATATCTAGTCTTAATTACTGTTTGTGAAGGAACAATTTCAACACATAGGCAAACATATCCGTGACTTTCCAGCAGAACTGACTTTTCAGTCCTCCCTTTTCTGGCACGGAATTCATCTCCCTCACTGCCTCTTGGCTCAGTTCTTGCCCTCAGGATGCTGTGATTGACAGGAAAAATCTGTCATGGAGAAAACGTGTAATGGCTGTGTGGGCAATAAGGAAGTTGAGGTGCTGGAGCCTAAATCTTCTGAACTCTTGGGCCCTTGGAGATGGACACCTGGGTGGGGGGGTCGGCAGAATGCCAAGTGGGGCACCTACCTGCAGAATCCTGGCTTTGTCCAGGGCAGCATGACCGCAGCCCCGCAGCACTGCTGCTATCTACACCACCTAAAGAGGTATTAGGGATTCCAGAGTGCAGCAAGCTGTCTCTTGAGAAAACTCTTTCGCTAACCTCTTCTTGGTGGCTGACTGCTCCTTTCTGACCCTGGTACTTCAGCATCACCTCTTTACTTCCTTCCAAGGTTTCTGAGGGCCTGCCAGGACTGTGCTCTGGGCATGTGTTTGTGGCACCACGTAGTGGTGTGATGCATTCCTAGAACCCTGTCTCATTCCCGGTCCCTTGGATGCAAGCATGGCTGGCCATCTTTTCATCTTTCTGCTCCTGTGATTGCGACCCAATGCGTTTCATCTTCAACCTGCTTTGCTCATAGAAAACTCCCACTGGACATGGATAGAATCCTTCATATCCGTCCTGTCGCATTCAGCTCTTTTAAGTTCTCCTCTTAGTCTATAATTACATACCGTGTTGGGACAAAGACAGGCTCTCACTTTTCTTTTGAGGAAGTGCAGTTGCTCAGTCCCTGAATGTGTTTCTTCAAA
Source organism: Myocastor coypus (assembly GCA_004027025.1). Taxonomy (NCBI): domain Eukaryota; kingdom Metazoa; phylum Chordata; class Mammalia; order Rodentia; family Myocastoridae; genus Myocastor; species Myocastor coypus. The sequence goes on along the minus strand of PVJA010012436.1, from coordinate 2,369 downwards.
TGCAGGTGTTTACTAGATAAAATAAATAACAGTTATCTGGGGACTCTTATCAGAGCCAGGTATGAGCTGTCATTCATCTATCCATTTACGATTGTGTACAAAGTCGAAGATTTCACTAGCCGTTTACTATACTATAAACTTTTAGGACAACAGGTAAGTAGAAGTTAGAAGAAAATAAAACTCACTCTTTAGGACACAAGTTGGCCACTAGTTTTTACTGATACAAGGCTCTTGGGAAGACCATTTGGTCATTGTTGAAAGTGTTTGTATAATGAAATCATGTGACCTTTAGCCTGACATTTAAAGCTCTCTGTGATACAATGTTTGGGGCAGCATTTTCCTGTGGCCATGTTTGAAGATAGACTGAGGTAGATGAGCCACAGGAGGGGTTTCTTCTGGGCTCAGGGCATGGGCGGGTTCTACAAAGGGGACCCCCTCTTTTTTTGTTCCAAAGGCATGAACTGTTCTCCCAGTGACAAGAATACATGCACCAAACCCACTTGGGCAGTGTGCAACTGAATGGCACGTTTCTCTGTGGAGGAGCTGAGTTTGCCAAGGGTATTTAGATCTGAAGCTATGGTGAGTTCACCATTGTTAGCGATCAGATTTGTTGATTCAGTTCTTTGTATTCATATATCAAGGTGGAGTGCATGTGATTAGGCCCAGCTAGCTAGAACTTAGCCACCCAGGATCTTTGGCCTCTATCTGTACAATCCCCACGTGGATAAGAAGGTTGATTCTTTTTTTTTTTTTTGTATCAGGAATTGAACTTTATCAGTAGCATTTCTAAACCAGGACATCTTCAGTCCCTCTCAGTGGGTTCTTTAGGTGATTTCTTTTCCATTTATGACCTTTTCACTCCTTAGTCCATGACCTGTTGCCTCAGTTTCCACAGAGGGATGGAGCTTCTTTCAGGACAACTGGATGAAAGATGGCAAAATATTTTGGGCCCAGAGAGTGTGCCAGGAATGTCTTAGCTTCTGAGAACTGGGGAAAGTGGAAAATAAGAATAGCTTATGCTCTTAAGGAAATGGTCACTTATTAGAAAATAGAAAGCATCACTCGTCCATGTCCATTAATCGTGGTCAAAGGCACAATGAAAAGCACAAGGTGATGCATCGGGCCAGTGAGAGCAAGAGAAGGCAGCTAGATCAGAGCGGAGAAGTTTCCAGGTCGAGGAACTTGAGACTGCACAGGTTCTGAGCCAGAAAAGGGAAGATCTTGTATGTAGAGGTGCAGAGTCCAGCTTGGCCAAGCCCAGTGGGCCTAGAGGCCTGAGAGGTCAAGCCCAGAAGTAGACAGGGGTCTGTTCACGTAGAGTTGGAGTGGCCCTGCAAAGTGTATTGATTTTACTAATCACAGTTGGAAGCCGCACAGTTTTATATGGGACATGGGAACAGTTCACTTTTGTAGGGCTGTGAGGGTTGCTGTAGCGGTGGAGAAGGGAGAGGAAGAGGCAGCATGCCCATTGGAAGGTAAGGAAGGTGGTCAGGCCACAGATGCTGGAAAGCAAGGGGCATGGAGGTACAGTGGGGGTGGGGGCGGAGAGTGGACAAAGTGAGAGGCTATGTTGGCCACCGATGCCACAGCATGCATGATCAGTGTGCATGAACAAGGTGTGGTGAGGAGAAGGGAGACATTGTGGAAGGCATGGGGTACCATGCACTGAGAAGGGAACTCACAGGGTTGGGCCATCGTCCATCTAGCCACTCATGGTCCTTGTGTCCAGAGCATCCCAGGGTGGTCACCTCAGCAATGTTTGATAAATGACAATGTATGACAAGTGACGGAGGAGAAATGATTTGGGAAGGGAATTACAGGAGGTAAGTTTTAGGCACTCTAGTTGTATGTCTCTAGGGCATTTGAAAGTGGAGGTGTCGGAATCCACACAGAGCTCAGAGAGATATGAACAGAAATAGCCAACCTGGTGTCCAGATGTGGAGAAGGTCCAGTGGGCAGGGAAAGGGCGCAAAGTAGAAGTGACTTGAGGCCACGTCCTCAGAGATTCACCTCAGGGCTTTAGGAAGAAAGTAAGATGCTGTGAAGGATTCTTAGCCGACAAGGGGGGAGGGGCAGGAGGCAAATAAGCAGAAGCCGAAGATACACAGATATTTTTAAAAAATATTATGTAAAATATAAGATAAAATTATATAACAAATAATAGGAGAATACCTGTTATGGTTTATGTCTAGTTGTCCCCCCAAAGCCTCATGGAGTCATTGGGCGGGGACTTCTAGAGTTTGAGACTTGATCCATGATCCCTGGGATTATGGGTTTTAGTACTGATGGGATTATGGGTGGAAGTACTTCTGGGATTATGGGTGTAGCCTAGGGCGGGAGCTAAGGCGGAGAGCCTGAATGTAATATAA
>PVJA010012435.1:15873-52143 GCA_004027025.1 Myocastor coypus | reverse complement strand
CCCCTCCTCTCCCCTCCTCTCCCTTGCCCTTCTCTTCCCCTCCCCTTTTCTTCCCTCCCTTCTCCCCTTCCCTTTCTCCTCTTCCCTCCCCTTCTATCCCCTTTCGCTCTCTTTCCCTACCCTTACCCCTTCCCTCTTCCTTCCTCTCCTTCCCTCTCCTTCCTCCCCCTTCCCTCCCCTTCCTTTCCTTCCTTTCTTTTTTGTTACTGGGGATCAAACTGAGGACCTTGTGTTTGCCAGGCAGTCACTTATGTGCTGCGCTTTCTCCCCAGCATGCGTGGGTCTATTCAGAATCTCTTAGGCTAAGGCCATCTTGAGGGTGTCCAAGAGGAGGAATCGAAATGCACTGAGTTTTTTGCAGCTGTTTTGTGAAGCTTCTATTGGGCTGTTTCTTTTCTTCCTTACGAATATATAGTAATATCTGTGCAACTTCCTTCATGACAGGAGCAGCAGCTTCCAGTCTGTTGAAGTCCTTTGCTTCCGTGACCGCACCATGCAGGGGGTGAGAGACATTGCACACAGCATTATCTTTGAAGTGAGGCTCCCGGAAGTGACCTTCAGCCCAGGTAATGCACTGGTCTCTGAGGACTCAGGGAGCTCTCAGCCAGCAGAGCTGGGTTGGCATGGCTTCCTCCATCCTTCACCAGAACTTCTGTCTTGTTGTCTGAGCACACCCCTCTTTGGAGCAGAATTGTGCCCAGCTATCTAGCTGGATCAAAGGCAGGAGTTGCCACCTTCTGAAGTCTTCCTTGGGCAGCTTTTTCAATCTTGAGGGAGTTTTTGTTTCTCTTTTGGTGAGGACAAGGTCTCCCTATGTATTTTAGGCTGGCCTTATACTCACTGTAACCCAAGCTAGTCTTGAACTCTTCTGTGATCCTCTTCCCTCAGCCTCCCAAGTGCTGAGATTACAGATGTTTGCCACCATGCCCAGCAACTTTGAGGGTTTTTCCCCTTAGTCTTCATTTTTATTTTTGTTTCACACAAATCTTTACTTCTGTCCTTTCTTAAAGGAAGGTTAAAGTATTAATGCACTTTGTGTGTGTGATCCCATATGCTAAGCCAGTCATCAGAAGTACCATTTCTTCTGCCATGTTTCCTGCCTGTGTCTGATCTCTGTGATGGATGTTAGAAATTGGAGATATTTACACATCAATGTGTATTACATGTACATGGTATATATTTACATTTTTATGTATGCCATAAAAATTGAACACATACTCATTTGAGGAAAATAAGTACGTAAACTGAGTGTGGTGTCATATGCCTATAATCCCAGCACTTGGGAGTCTGAGACAGGAGGTTCAGTGTGAGTTAGAGGCTAGCCTGGAGTACATAGTGTCTTCAAAACCAGCCTGAATTACATAGCAAGATCTTAAGAACACCGGGGGGTGGGGTGGGGGGTGGCGGCAAGATGGCTCAGCAGACTAAAGCACCTACTTAGGCAAGTTTAGGCAAGCACAGATACTGAAGTTGAATCCCTAGCACTACATGCCATACCAGTCCCCCTACACCATGGTAGGCTGAGCCAGCCAAAGTCTGGGTGTGGTGGCATACGCCTGTAATCCCAGCACTGGGAAGGTTGAAAGCAGGAAGATCACTACGAGTCCAAGCTGCATAGTGAGACCCCAAAACAACCAAATACACTTAAAAAAGAAAAGAGAGAGAAAAAAAAGGACATAATGCCTATGCTTACCTTATGAAGTATTTCTTTTTTTTAATGGTACCAAAGATGAACCTAGGGCCTTTGCATTGGGCCACATTCCCTAGTGCCTTCCTCCTTTTATTTTTGAGATAACTATGGTCTAGTACTTTCCCCCACTGGGCAGAAATTTGAGATCTTCCTGCCTCAGCCTCCCATAGAGCTTGGAACACAGGTGTGTGCCACCACATCTCCCTTATTTCATATGAGAACTCTGTGCTGTGTAAAAATAGAGAGCTGAATGTCTAGCATATTATAGATTCTCAATCAGTGTTTTGTGAATTTCCTATCTCCCTGTTTATTATGCACCATTTGTACCTCTTTCCAAAGTCATCCCACATGATGATGGGAATCAGGCCTTACAGAGCACCTCATGTGGGCTGTTGGAATTGCTCCTCGTGACTTCCCCATATTTCTAGCATACTGCTTTCTTCTGTCCATGAGCGTATGTGTGTTGGGGAATGTTAGAGACACCCCATCTCTTCTGAGATGTCTTTTCTAGAGTGGAAAAATCAGAGGCTTCAGTTGTGACAGGCACAGATGTTTTCAACAGATACCAGGGACAGAACAACTGCTTTGTGTGCTCAGTCACTGGAGCTGTGTGCTGTTTTATTTCAGAGCCTTAAGAAATCTGTGACCTTAGAGTTTACATTTGCTTTAGCACCCTCTTCTGGCCCATTTTAAAATAGCTTCTGTAGAACATTGCCTTAGATCAGTGGTTCTCAACCTTTCTAATGCTGTGACCCCACAATACAGTTCCTCATGTTGCGGTGACCCCAAACCAAAAAGTAATTTTGGTGGCTACTTCAAAACTGTAATTTTGCTACAGTTATGATTCAGAATGGCTTTAGGCAACCCCTGTGTTTTGGTCGTTCAATCCCCACAAGGGTCGCAACTCACAGGTTGAGAACTGCTGCCTTAGATGCATGTTAGTTTAATACCACAATTTAAAGATGGTTTAGGAAAATGATGTGAGAGTTAACTAAAACAAAGTATCAGCCAGGAACAAGGTACCTACCTACCTATAATTCTAGCTACTGGGAGGCTGAGATGGGAGGGCTGAGATTGTGCAAGTTTGAGGCCAGCTTGAGCAATTTAACAAGATCCTGTCTCAAAATAAAAAGGGCTGGAGGGACTGGGGAGATAGCTCAGTAGATTAATTCTGAGTTCAATCCCTGGTTCCACTAAATGAATGAATGAATGAATGAATGAATGAATGAGTGAATGGAAGTATAGCTTAGGTTCTCTGTATTTATTGTTTAGGAAAGGCAGTTGTTATTTTCTTTTTAGCTACAAATACAACCTTATTATAAGCAAAACTTTAAGATATCCTCTATCTCTGGGCTTCAGGAATACACAGGAATGTGTTCAAGTGCTGTCTCATGCTGTGAAACAGTGTTACCAGTGATACACCACCATGTTGTGATGGCCCCATAGTTAAGTCACCTGGTGCCATTGTGGCCACTTGCTCTATATAAGTATAGGCTGTGATGTTTGCACAGTGGTGAAATCAGCCAGCACTGATGGTGAAATCAGCCCAACACTGACTGATACGTGACAGCATTTTCAGGGTGTCCATAGTTGTAGTGTCAGTAGTCTTAAGTGGCATTCTTGTAGGTGACTGCAATGCAGCTTTTGCCTGGTGTGCACAAGGCCCTGGGTTCTGTCCTAGCACTCCAGAGACAGAAACCTCAACTTTAAATATCCTTATCTCCTCTTGCTCTCTATGATGCACCTGGCCTGCTCTGTAGAGTGGAGACCATTCAGGCCTAGCCACTGGTGGAAGGCACAGCAGGCACTGCTGAGGGTGGTGGGTCCCCTTTTGATGCCTGCCCTAAGAATGTTCTTCCCTTCCCTAAGAATGTTCTTCCTTTCTCCTGGGTGGAAGAGGGCAGCACCTCCCTTCCCCTGAAGTTGTCATCTCATTAGTTTGGGGCATAGGTTTATGAGTCTAAGTGATGTGCAGGGATATATGCTAAACCAATGTTATTTTTTATATAAGTCATTTTCGTTGTCAATAAGCATCAAATATATCTAGCTGTCTTAAAAATGTACTACCCTCTTGAGTATGGAGGGATTTATTTTGGTTTTATTCTATAATTAGTCAGTTAAGACTAACTATAGTACAGGAGAATTTTGTAATGATAAAAATCAAGCACCATTCCCTGGCTGCTCTAAGAGGTTGAGCTGGTATTTGAAGAGTGATAGAGGCAGAGTCAGAAGGCCAGATAGGCTGGGAAACACAAAGATGAGGGAGATGAAACAGTTTCTTCCTTTAGGCTTCAGAGGTCTCCTCTCCCTCACTGCAATGTGAGTCTCCAGATGTATGTAGATGGCATTGGGGAGTACAGATATAATAAGTATGAAGCATTTCCCAAGGTTCTTTTTTTTTTTTTTTTTTTGTTTGGTTTTTGATACAGAGTTTCACTTTGTGGTTCAGATTGGCCTTCAACTCACTGTGTAGCCCTGGCTGGCCTCAAACTCATGCTGATTCTCTTGACTCAGTCTTCCAGGTGTAGGCATTACAGGCATGCACCACTATACTCAGCTTCCCAAGGTTCTTTAGCTTGGAGTAAGACATATTTTGGGAACTGCTCAAATTGGATTTCTAGAGTCCTGTGGCAAGAGAGAAGAGATAAGTAAGGAAGAGGGATACTGAGCAACTAATTATAAGCTTAAAGGGGAAGCAGTATGTAGTGGGACAGACATCTTGACAAGGATCTTTTTGCACATGGGTGTTGAGAGGCCTGAACTGAGATGACACACTGAATGAAGGAGTTCAGATCCCAGTAGGAACTCAGCATCATCTGTGCCAAGGTATGTCTAGCTCAGGTGGAGTGCCTTTTCCACGTTTGTCTCTGAGCTACATGTAGTAAGAGAGGAGACAGACATATCCTGGGTGCAGGTGGAGGGCTGTCTCCAAAGCCCTGTTCAGGAAGCAATTCGATGGTTTCCTAAGCAGGATTCCTGGTATCAAGCAGGATGAGGAGGCAGCTGTAGCAAGCACCTGGAATTCAGGCCTGCTGGCCTTTTCAGAAAGACTCAGAGGAAAGGAGAAATGGGACGTGGACCACTATGAATGTTCACCTTTCTGAAGCAAATTTGCTGTGTGACTTTAAAAAAAAAAATTCCCTTTGTTATTAAACTTAGTGTTTTGTTTGCCTTAAGATTGCCCTAAAGCTGTTGGATGGGAAAAAAACCAGAAGGGAGGCATGGGTCCAAGGATGGTGAACCTCAGCCAGTGTATGGATCCGAAGAGGTGAGTGTCTGTCACATTCTTACTCACCAAGCACGATCCTCAGCAACTGCACCAGGAGGGAGGAAGCTTTTTGTTTGTAGTTGGTCAGCTCCAGGGCAGCCAGATGTGGTGAACAATTCTGGGGGTGAGGAGAGCTGCTCACAGCATGGCCCTAGCAGAATAGAGAACAAAGGGAGGAAGCTGGGGAGAGAAGTCAGCCCTTCTGGTCACACCCAAGTGACTCCTTCTGAGCAGGACCCATCTCCTAACAGCAAGTCAGTGAAAGGCCTGTAATCCAGGCACCTATCCAGTGCCCCACCTGTGATCATAAGAGGCTTTCGACATCGAGACACAACCACAACAGCAACCATCTCTTGCTAGTCTTCTCTAGTGAGGGAGTGGGGTACTGTCACACTGATGAGTGCCATTGATCCCCACTGCTAAGTTTGGGTTTGGCTGTGACAGTTGGCCTTTGGGTGCAGGTCCTGAAGGGCGCACAGTTTGTCTATACAGAACAGATGTTCTGATTTTATCTTAGCTTCAAGAACTCAAGCTAGGACTTAGCCACAGATACTGGTGCTAGGTGCTTTTTGACCCCTTATTCATTGACTTTTGTCTTCAGCCCATTGGCCTGGCTCAGGATATCATAGGAGGAACTTATGGAAACCAGTATCATATTAGCTGGACGAGAAACATGCTTCTTTAGGGAGTCCTGGAAGGCATTTCTGTCTTCAGTATAAAGGGTTTGCTTCTGACCAGGATGTATTTCTCCATAGACACAGGAATTGTCACTCATTCAGCTTTTTTTTTTTTCACCTTGACTGTCAGAGGTCATATATCTGTCCACCAGGAACCTGGTCCTCCTCATGGTCCAGGAAGTTTATATTTATAATCCCATCAAGTTAATTCCAATCTATCACTCCCAGTACAACCCACAGTATAAATAAAACCACAGTAATATATCCAAAATGGTGGGGGAATCAAGGGGATCCTAAGGTCTGGCTAAGGTGATCATTAACTGAAATAAAAGGCCTTGACCCAGGACCAAACAGATTGTATTATTTGTGAAGAAGGGAGTGGCTTAAGGATGAGTGACTTTGAAAGTGGTAGACAATGCATGAGTGCTATGAACAGTGCTAATCTGTATAACACAGTTGAGGTAGTATCTAATGCTTGGGGTTGGTGCTTCAGGTTTGATATGTAATCTTTCAAGCCCTGGGAAGTCATAGCCTTTTATCTTGAGGTGATCGTAGCTGATAGCGGGGAGCACTGCTGTTCATCCCACCTTGTCCTGGCTCACACATGGGGAGTGGCGGGGTGGAGATATTGCCTGTTGTCTTTGCTTCAAAGATTACACATCAGCACCTTAGCTGGACCAATGCATTGCTTAAAGGAGGTTAAAGGGATAAGGAAAAGTCCTAGCCAGCTCTGTACATATCAGTACATGGAAATTAGGTTTAGTCAAAATGGAGATAATTACTTCTCCTTCAAGGAGAGTCACCCAGCTGGTCCTCTACACTGCACTGTGGCAGTCCAGCCCCTTTCTTTACTCCAGGCTCTTCCCTGTTTACCCTTGATCACAGTTCCCTGATTCTTGGGCTGGGGAGATAACTCAGCAGTCCAGGTGCTTTGTCTGGCAAATGCAAGAACTCAGGTTTGATCCCTACTGAGATAGGAGGATCACTGTGAGTCTAAACTGCGTGGTGAGATCCTATACCAAATTTAGAAAAAAAAAAAATCCCTATTCTTTAGTTCATATTCTCTGTCATGGCTGCTTTTTATTCTTTAGGACAGAATCAGGTGCAGATGAATGGCTGACTGCACTAACCTATCCCTCCTTTCCCAGGCTAGCTGAGTCGTCGGTGGATCTAAATCTGAAACTCATGTGTTGGAGGCTGGTCCCAACGCTGGACCTGGACAAGGTTGTGTCGGCCAAGTGCCTGCTGCTGGGAGCTGGCACCCTGGGCTGTAATGTGGCACGGACATTGATGGTGCGTGTCTAGGGGTGCAGGTGGGCATTTGCCTCCCTCCAACATTTCTAGCTTGCTTTTCTTTCTCCTCTTCTCAATGTCTTTTCTATGTTTTGGTATTTGGATTCTAATTTTTTTGTCTTTATTTTTTACTTCTCTTTCTTGCCCTGATTTTTTTTTTTTTTTTTAAAGAAACCTATCTTATTAGTGCTTGCTTGTGACACATAGTGGCCATTGCATCGTGGGGAATTGGTCCACACACTGTAGTCTGTATTTTAAACCATGTGAGAGACTTTTTTTTCACGCTTTTGCCCAGCTTAGATAGTCTCAACTTCTTTAGGTCTTTGTGAATCCAGGCAGCTAAAAAGTAACATTTTTATCATTTAACTTTAAATTTCTTTGGGGAATGTAGACCTTTATTTTTTCATAAAGAATTTTGTTTCTTATATTCATATTTTTTGGTTTGTGTTTCTTTTATGGATTTATAATTGTATTTTACATGGATAGTAACCTTTTCTTATGCAGTGTATGTTTTTCTTAATTTATTCAAAGTACCATTATCCATATGAAAGTTTTTATTTTGTTTTTAAATGTGTAATCTTTTTCCATATGCCTTATGGAACTCTTATTTTTATGGTTATGTGTTTATCAATTTGGAATTTATTCTTATCACATGAGAAAAATAAAGGTCTAACGAAAAATCAATTATTTTAATGGCATTTATTCAAGAAGCTAAGTCTAGCTGAGTCTGGTGGCACATACCTGTGATCTCAGGACCTTGAGGCTGAGGCAGGAAGGTTGTAAATTTGAGTCCCTTCTGTACAAGTTAGTGAGACCTGGCCTTTAACTACACATATAGAAGAACTGGAGAAGTAGCTTAGTGAGAAGGTTCTAAGTTCAATTCCCAGTACCACAAAAGAAGGAGAAGAAGCTAAATTTTGGTTTTCTACCACCAGTATGGGATGCTAAATCCCCTTGTGCCTGAGTCTTGCACGGGCATTCTCCACCTCACTCAAAGGTCCTGTAGTGTGCTCACTGTCTTAATTGGAATGATAAATTGGAAGGAGTTGATATCTTTACAAAATTTCCCTTCATATGTTATAGTTATCACTTACTTAGATTATCCTTATCTTTTGCTAGGCTTTGAATGTGTCTTTTGTTTATTTGGTTGGTTTCTGTACCTGAGGATGAACCTAGGACCTTTATCTTGAGCTACATTCCTCCCCGATCTGCTTTTTTGAGACAAAGTTTCCCTAAATCTCTCAGTTGCCCAGGTTGTGTTCAAACTTCTAATTCTCCTTTCTCAGCCTCCTAGAGTGCTGAGATTGCAAGTGTATTCAACCAGGCCCAGCTACATGTGTCTTATTTAGCTTATTCCTACACATTTAATGATTTCATTTTCTTTCAGATAGGTTCTCCCATTAGGTCTTCATTGGCTGTTTCTGAGATAGGAGACATACACTGCAGTAAGTTCTTCATGTTGTTTTTCATCCTGCTGTCTTGTAAGCACTCTTAGTTCTAATAGTTTTTTATTTGATTCTGTTGAATTTTATATAGTTAATGAGTTTTCCTCACCTAGATTTCTCACATTTGTCTTTTCCTAGTCTTGTAGAATTGTTCAGGCATACATAGAGACAGTGAGGGAGAATCAACATCTTTATTGTTAAAATCTTTAATGACAGTCAGTTTCTGCTAACTACTGTTTATAAATGAAGGAAAGTTGATTTCTGTTTTGATGGGCCCGGTGGGATGGCTCAGTGGTCTAAAGCGCCTGCTTGGGAAAGCTTGGGTGGCTACAGGGACCGTGGTTCGATCCCCGTCACCACATGCTGTGCCAGCCCTGCCCTCGGGGTGGGCTGAGGTGGCCATAAAAATGAGTGAATAAACAAATAAAGGTGAAACAAGAAAAAAAAAAATTAATTAATTAATTAAAAAAAAAAACAGAAATGAATGTTGAAGTTTTTTTGTTTTTGTTTTTTGTGGGACTGGGGTTTGAACTCACAACCTTGCACTTACCAGGCAAGCACTTGTGCCACAGAGCTACCTCCTCAGCCCCTATGTTGAAGTGTTTTTTTTTTTTTTTTTTTTTTTGAGATAGTGTCTCAATAAATTGTTAAGCCAACCTTGAACTTGAGATCCTTCTCCCTTAGCCTCCTGAGTGTTGGGATTACAAATGTGTGATGCCACACCTAACTATGAATGTTGAGCTATTATCAAATAGGTCTATGTGGGTACTTAAAGTATTCTACTTTTGAGATTTTCTAGAATAAGCTCCAGCTGTGATTCTTCTTTTTTATTTTTTAATGTATTTAGTATAAGGTCTATAAGCTCTCACTATACAAATCAGATTTGTAATGATCCTCCTGTTTTCACCCTCCCAAACACTGGAATTATAGGCAGGGCCTCCATAATCCACCGAGCTATCCGGCTGGCCCTTGTGATTCTTCTAAAATACCGTGGTACTCAGTTGGTAAGGTTTTATTTATAGGTTTCATATCCATAAGCTAGGTTGTTCTGTAGCATTGTTTTTTCTTGGAGTGTATATGTTTCACCCCTGAGTTGTGGTTACTTTATAAGATAAACTTAGAACTTTTCTACCTTTTTCTATGCTTCCAAAGAGTTTTAATGTATGAATTATCTGTCCCTTGGAAAAATTCAATTATAAATCTTATCTGTGTATGGTGACTTCTAGAATTTTATTGGCAGAATAGGGCAGAGGATCTTTGGGAAGTGTGACACATGTTTCTGTGTTGATTGGCCCCTGCAGATTTTTGTCCTGCTTTTAGATCAGTTTGTTTTCCTAGACAATCATTTCATGTGATTTTAAAATTTGATATTGCATATTTATGATAGTTTCTTATCTTTTTTTTATAGTTTCTTATCTTTGAAATTTTTTCTATTTTATTTTAATCTGCCCACATTCCTAGGTTGGATCTGTGCTTTTTCTTTTTTTCCTCTTATTCACATTTCTCAGAAAGACTAGACAATTTCATCAGTTATTGTACAGAAAATTAATTTATTAGTTCTGCCATTTTTATGTTTTATGTTTTCAGATTCATCAATATCTACTTTCCTCTTTATTAATTTATTTCTTCTTTTGTGAAATTCAATGTCCCCATGTCATTGGAGATAATGCTTGTAAGCCAGACATGGTAGCACATGCCTGCCATCCCAGTACTCAGAAGGTAGGGCAGGAAGATCGTAAGTTAAAAGCCAAACTACATAGAAAGACTTTGTCTCAGAAAACTAAAGAAAATAAAAAAGGTAGTGCTTTAAGGCTTTCTTGTGTTTTTTCCTTGAGACAGGGTCTCACTCTGTCATCCAGGCTGGGCTGGCCTCAAACTCACAATCCTGCTGTTTCACCTCCTAAGTTCTATGAGAGCTTTTTAATGATCATAGAATATGCTTCATCATAAAATGACACGTTTAGTTATTTCTCCTAATTTGTGGAGACATTCCTTTAATATTTGGCATTGACATTATTTCCAGCTGTTTACAATTAGAAGTTGTGTTGCAAAGAATATCTTTATGATTGGCTCCTTGGTGATGTGCCATGTGATTTTCTAGGATTCACTGCTGGGAGTAGATCAGAATGCTTGAGGATCTTTAAGATTCTAGAAACATGTTGCAAATACCTTTCAGAAAAAAGATTCTGATTTCTCACCTTTCACCAGTAAAATATTTTTCTCCCCAACACTTCCTCTGCCACACAGAGCTTTGTAATTTTCTTTAATCCTTGAAAATTAGCCCCTTAAAATAGCATCCAAGTAAGCCAGTAGTCAAATGTGGAAGCACATCTGCACAGTACAAGCCCACACAGCATGTTCGCAGTTTGTCTGGCTCTCTTCCCACTACACAGTGCATTCCCAGACTGCCTTTCCTGCCTTCCAATCAGGAAATGACTGCAGACAGAAATATCCCCAGACCATAGCAACTTGCTTGTGGAGTTTTTCTACTTACTTCCTGAGACTGGGAGAGCCAAGAAATCACCTGTGGCTTCAAAACAATCAGCGACCCAAACAAGGCTCATGAACGGGGTGAGGATTGGGTTCTCACTGACTCTCCCCTAAAATCATCAAGCTGAGTTTCAAAAACCCTAGTTAAAAAACTGTGAAATAAGTCAGTGGTCATTTAGGGGTCATAGCTTCTCAGCCAGACACAGTGGGGCTTCCCTGCAGTCTTTGTTCCATTACCCTCTTGTACCTCAGGGGGACTGGTTCAGACGTTTGTGGGTATCAACACAGGGCATGCTGCCATCCCAGACAAAATGCAGTACTATGGTATTTGCTTATCTTCTCATATAGGTACCTTGAACCGCCTCTAGAATACCTAGTAAGATGTAAATTATATGTAAATAGCTGTTAGATTATAATTTATTTTTATTTGTTTTTGCAGTACCAAGGACCTTGCACTTGTCAGGCAGGTACTTATGTCACAGAGCTGTATCCCCAGTCCTAGACTGTGATTTTTAAGGGATGGTGACAAAAAAATGTCTGTACATTGTCAGGACAGGGACAGTTTTTTTTCCCCATCCATATTTGGTCAAATCGACAGTTTCAGAAACCATGGATAGTGCCTGAGAGATGTACTTATGTATGGTCTACAAAACACATCCATATGCTCCCCAAAGCTCCCCAAAACCGTGCCCTACCATTAACACATACATGGTTTTAGGCAACTCATTTACCTTTGCTATGCTTCAGCTCTGCATCTATAAAACAGAATTATTTGACTAGGGATTTTGAGTCCCTGTCCAGCTTTAAGATCATGTGGAGGTTAGGGAAATCGCTCAGAAGTATATGTGCCTGCCTGGCAAGTGCAAGGTCCTGAGTTCAATCCCCAGTACAAAAAAAATAAAAATAAAAATAAATAAATAAAATAAACCTTAAAATCACGTGCATTTTTAAGAATTTAAATCCTACTTAGTTACAGCCATCTCAAGAGTAGTTCCATGTACATAACTGGTTGGGGAGGTTGCCCTTCCCTACTCTTTCCCCTCCCCAGTAGGTTTTCCTGTCCCTCTTTTCATATTTGTTGATATTGTTTGTCTCAGCTCCTGTTGTGGCATACAATGGTGATGTGAACTGGGGCTGGTAAGGTGCTGTACATGACACATCTTTATTATTTCTTGTCCTCACCCCTCGGCCTAGTCCCTTGGATCACTTCTCCATTGCAAGAGATCTGTCCCCTTCTTTCAATCCATACAATTTTTTTGTTTATACTCAGATGATAGATACCACATGGTGTTTAAGCTTGTGTCTCCGGAAATCATATGGTTTTATGAAACTTAATAGATGTAATTGAAGTCTCTGATATAATGAAAGCTATTTATGAGAAAAATAATCATTCCATAAGTGGTCAGTTATTAATAAGGTTTTTCTATCTTAGAGAAATAGTATAAAATAGCCCTTATTGCTATGCAGTGGGAAATGACTTGTAAATCATTTTTCTGCAGAGTTAATTGAGGCCTTAAATGAGTTTTGCAAGGAGTTGTTATAGTTAATTATCCATTAAGGAAAATGAAAAACATTCAGGGGTTTTCACTAATCCTTTTGAAGCAGAAAATAGAGATTTCTTATTGGATTTATTTCCAAGTCTTTTTCTGATATCTCATTATCAAAAATAATGAGCTATTAGTTAGACCCACAGTGATATTTCTTAGTCTCATTTACTGTGGGAAACCAGGCACTGAACATATCATTATTTTGTCTTTTTAAAGCAAGATGACAGTCTGTTTATCAAAAACTGAGTTTGCACAACTCAATTTCTGAAGTTTCCTGTATCTTAAAGCTTGTAGGTTGCCTGAGAGTAAAGCCCCTTCAGGGAACCTGGGAGGTACTTGCGAAATGTCTGTTAGCATCAGAGCATGCTCTTCTGTCTCCACACAGGGCTGGGGTGTCAGACACATCACGTTCATGGACAACGCCAAGATCTCCTACTCAAACCCTGTGAGGCAGCCACTGTATGAGTTTGAAGACTGCCTGGGGGGTGGCAAGCCCAAGGCCCTGGCAGCAGCAGACCGGCTGCAGAGAATCTTCCCTGGAGTGGTATGTTGGCACCCTCAGGAAGCATCACGGCTTCCTGTGTCTGAAGAAAGTGACCCTCTGGTGTTGGTGAGAGAATTCCTTCCAGGCACTTACCAAGTGGCTACACCTGTTTTCTCTAAAACATTGATAGGGATTAAAAACTATAATTAGAGTTAGGGGACAGCTCAGTGGTGAGTATTCACCTGGAATGTGTGAGGCCCTGCGTTACATCCCCACTATCAAACCACTCAACCCTCCTCCAAAATGATTAATTTAAATATGAATGAAGAATAACGGAAATAGTGCTTTGTGAGTTGCCTGGCATTATACGAGTTTAAGTTGGGGAATTCCTAAGTATGAGGGACTGGAGAGGTAGCTCAATAGAATAAGCACTTGCCTGGCAAATGCAAGGACCTGAGTTTAATCCCTGGTTCCACAAAATAAATAAAGGAAGGAAGGGAGAAAGAAAGAATTCAGGGGTCAGTGAGATGGCTCAGCTGTCTAAAGTACCTGCTTAGGCAAGTTTAGGCAACTGCAGGGACCACGTTCAATTCCTAGCACCACATCCTGTGCCAGCCCCACCCCCAGAGCAGGCTGAACATATATTTTTTTATTTTTACAGAATTTATTTATATATATATATTTTTTTTTTTAATTTTTATTTTATTAAACCATATTTGTGTGATGGCCGGCTCAGCCTGCCCTGGGGGTGGGGCTGGTGCAGCATGTGGTGTAGGGTATCAAACCGAGGTCCCCGCAGTTGCCTAAGCTTTCCTAAGCAGGTACTTTAGGCCACGGAGCCATCTTGCTGGCTCCTGAACATATATTTTAAATAAATCAATTTATTTTTTTTTTTTATTTTTTATTTTTTTGTCTTTTTGAGACAGGGTCTCGCTATGCAGTTGAGGCTGGTCCTGCGCTCACTTTTGTAGCCCAGGCTGGTCTTGAACTCGCACCAATCCTCCTGCCTCAGCCTCCCAAGTGCTGGGATTACAGGCGTGAGCCACCACGCCCGGCTTAATAAATTTATTTATTATTAAAAAAAATAGATAAATTCTCATTTGGTTGTAAGATAGTGGCTGTGAGTCTGGGGCTTGGCGACTTGGTATGGGGGAAACTCAGCAGGTATCCTCCTTGGCCAGGAAAGATTGTGAATCTACCCAAGGACTTAAACCACATGGAAAGAAATGCTTCTTTGTGAAGTTTTTTTGGAACAGAAGATCATGCCTGGATCAAAGTAGAGCAGCTAAAGCTATATGCTCATAAAGAGGAAATGATAAAAATCAATAAAGGAAAACAATTCCAGCAAGCTATGGATGCTGTGGAAGAATTCCTCAGGAGATCCAAAGGAAAAGACCAGACATCATCTCACTCTTTTGCTGAAGACAAGAGTTGGCATAATTCCAGTGAGGAGAGAAGTAGGCCAAACTCAGGTGATGAGAAGCACAAACTTAACTTGTCTGAGGGGAAGGTGAAGAAGAACATGGGAGAAGGAAAGAAGAGGGTGTCTTCAGGCTCTGCAGAGAGAGACTCCACATCCCCTCTGAAAAGAGCCCAAGAGCAAAGTCTGCAGAAGTGGGGTTGGCCCACAAAAGATGAGAAGGTTTGTTGTGAGAAATAAAAAAGCAGAGCACTGAGGACAGGACGTGCAAAAAAACACAAACCAACCAAACAAACAAACAAAAAAACCCCACAAGTATGTATACTTTCACATCCTACCTGGTTCTGGAGGGCTCTGTGGTGACCGTGATATAGGATGTTATCTTTCTCTCATCACCAGATAGTTACTTGGGGAGTTAAATTGGATAATGCAAGACTGTATATGGAACATTGGGTGAAAGTTGAATTCTTTGCTTTAGCTGCTTCTTATTTTTGTGCTTTATGATTTGCCTTAGCTACACCAGATAATCAGACAACTTATTTACCTCATTTGACTCAAAATCTTGAGAAGTTTTTGAGGACATCCTGGGAAATGTTCTACATCTTGAATGCTTAACTGACCTATGGGACAGCAGCCAGGCTAAGTCTCTTCAAAGTACTGCTTAGACTTAAAATGCTAGAAAGACTCTGATCCTTCACCAGAGGAAGGGCTTCTGAAGACTCTCGCTTTAGTCATCCATATTGGAAATGTTTGCTATGTAGTCAGTGTTGACATCTTGTTCATCACACTCATATCCCTGAGGAACAATATTTACTGGGTTCACTTCATTGGTATTGATGTGCTATGTGCTATGTGCCCAGCTATGGGCTCAATGCCAAATGAAACAGGAAGTCTCATTACTGCCATTGGGAGAGCTCTGCTATCACAAGTGTGCCTCACCCAACCCCAGATCTCCCACACCTGTGGCAGCACACCTGTGCTCTGTGCTTAGGGTTATGCAAGCTGGTTGTGGTTCTGTTGCCTGGTGGGCTTTGGCTTCTAGTCTCTTTCCTTTTTGTCTGGGTGGTGCTATTTCAAAGTGAAGTCACCCATTCTTCCTGTTCTTGTGGCTCTGATGATAGATTACAGAAGCCAGAAAAGTATAGCCAGTATCCATTCCCTTACAGTGCCAGTTTAGGCATGGCAGTATGCAATACTCTCTCTGCCCATCACCAAAGCAAGGTAGAAGCTGAACCCTAGTGAGTATGGTGGGCAGTAGATGCTGCCTTCTTTGTAGGAGTCTTGCAAAGCTACTTGGCAGAGGGGGTGGACATGTAATTCTGCTAGAGGTAGGAAGGGCATAGTTGAGAAGAATAACCCAGCCTGTCACTGGGGGATATTATGAACTCTCCTAGAGTCACTCCAAACTTAGCTTGGATCCAGAAGTTTGCTACTTGTAAGTTGCCTGAATCTTTGCTTACCCAGCTCCTGACCTCTAGCCGTGGCCTAATGCAATTCCTTGTGCTTGTTTGTTAAACTCTCACGTAGTTAAGGCCAACTGTATGCCAGTGCTCCATTCCCCACACAGGGCTTATAGTCAAGGAGGGGCATGTTCTTGACAGGTGATTTTTCAAGTGTGTGCAATTCTGATGAGCACATGACCCAGAGCTCACTTGCTATGAGCTGGTGTCTCTGGTCATACTAAGCCAGCTTGATGAAGGAGATGAAATTAAAAGACTCCTTGAAGGAACTGAATCCTTCAGTTAGTAGGAGCCAGCTGAACTGATGGAGGGGCCAAACTCTCTGGGCTGATACCTCAAGAGGAGACATAGTGCTTGCTAGACATGAAAGAAAACCTCATAGGGCATGCACCTGTAGTGCCAGCCCTCAAATGCCTGGCAGGAGGATTCTGAGTGTGAGGCCAGCCTTGGCAGCGTAGCAGGACCCTCTTTTGAAAAAAACTTCAAAACAAATAGCGGAGGTCTTAGACCTGTCAAAAAGAAACAGAAAGGAAGAAAACCATGGTGCCAGAAGCAGCGAGGGTCTAGGAAGATGAAAGAAAGCTTCAGTGGAAGTGAGGACCAGGTTGGGCCAGGCCTTAAAGAGCAAATCCAGCTTTCCTGGAAAGAGCCCCTCTAGTGACTTGGGCCGTTGGTTGACTGTGTGTTCCCTATGACTGTTAGTCCTGGATTCTAGCTATCTCTTTTATCCTTCGTATCTTGTACATATTATAGCTTGGTACAAAGTACTAGTGTAATTCAAATGCAAGAACACTTATGAAACCATTTAACTTGTTGCTTAGCTAAGTTTATGAAATTTTTCTCCATACAGTTGATTTGATATCCCTTTCTACAGTCAGCAGACATGTTTCTCCCCTCGATCACGCCTGGTGGAGAGAAGGCCAGGTCCAAGAAAACTAAGTTTGGCCTCAGAGTTCAAATTCCACTGGACGATGAATGACTTTGGTCTCCAGGCACCTGGGAAAAGTGGAGGTTGGTTCTGTTAATGTAACATTATGTAATTGGAACCATCCCTCGCTTATTTAGTTATTGCAGAATTCTTATCTCAGTGCTTGAAGCCTCTGACATCTAACTTAAGGGGAAAAGGTAATGACGGTGGATTTTTTTTTTTTCATTTTAAATTTTGAAATAGGGCCAGGGATACAGCTCAGCAGCACAAGCACCTACCTGACAAGCATACGATCTGGAGTTCAATTCCCAGTACTAAAAAGAAAAAAAAAGAAGAAATTGAAATAATGCATTTCAATCATTTGAAATAAATGAAAGACTTTGGGGACAGGTGATTTCATTCAAGGGCTGACCTAGACAGCTTTTATCACTCTCATAGCTAGACTTTTGGCTTTGGTGATAAAATATTCTTGGCCAGACTAAGGAGATTCTGACGCGAGATCTTGAGGTTGCTCCAAGTGCTCAGTTGCCATGGGCAAGTATAGCCACTTGGTCAGGTGTTACAGAGCTCCTGATTTTAATCTGCATGACTTTCCTTGGAGAATCCCTTCCCTCCTACTCCCAGAAATGGCAGTATCTTTGACTCTTTGGTTGTCTTTAATTGCTGTGAGAAAATAACCAAAAAATGCTGCTCAGATGTAAATGCTGTACCTAATCTTGGGGTTGAATTAATTGAATAAGAAAACAGCTCATCTTTTATACAATAGTTATTTGAGGGTATTCCTTTTTTTAAGGTGAAACAGTGAAATTTAGGTTTCTAGACTTGAGAGCATTTTTCTTACTTTGGGGACTTTAAATGGTGCTGGAGATGGAACCCAGGGCTTTATTCATGCCAAGCATATATTCTACCACTGAGCACAGCCCCAGACTCATACTTGAGGGTTTAAAACCCAACTCTGAACATTTGTGACCAACCCAGATGAGTAGCTGATGCTGGAGTCTCTCTAACTGTGCATTTGAACACAGTACATGAATGATGTGTTATACAATGCATAGTACATGCTGTGGTTTGTGTTAGAGGGAACAAAAGTGGCCCAGATGACCACCTGGTGGCACTTTCTGGGCCTTGCCAATCTTGCATACCAAGGGGGTATTGCTGTTCCTGCTGAGCTGGGGCAGTGGTATTCAGAGCCCACCTGGTGCCTGGGATTTACAGGACAGTGGCAGACATGAGGGTATAGAGAAAGGGTCCAGAGACCTGCCTAGCGGTAGTAGAGCCCCTGGCTTAAGGAGGCTCTGCGCATGTTCAGGTAGAGCAGGAGCACTCACCACCTGGGAGCTAGGTGTGAGGCAGGATGGAGATTCTGTAGCACACACTGGGTGGAAGCCTTCCCTGTCAGTTATCCAAAGCACTCTTTAAGTGGCAGCTCAGAAAGACCACACGTGAAGATAAAAACTCAAACTATGGCATTTCCCAGCCCCATAAAGAGGACCCTAAATGAAAAGATTGGACAACCTGGGCTTCAGCTAAGTTTTAAACTTTTGATTCCAGACACCATTAAGAGAATGAAAAGACTGACCAAACTGCGGAGATACCTGCCACACATTCAGATTGGCAGACAACATCACCCAGAATAAATAACTCTTGTAGCACTCAATAATGAAAAAACATACCCAGTTGTGTATGTGTGTGTGTGTGTGTGTGTGTGTGTGTGTGTAGAGACCAAAAGGCTTGGACATGCACCTTGTAATGAAGATCCGTGCACACAGAAGTGCTCAACATAAGCTGGCAACAGGGGACTCAGGCATGGTGGCACATACCCGTGATCCCAGCACTCAGCGGGCAGCTGCAGGAAGATCACTTCAATTTCAAGGCCAGCCTGAACTACTTGGCAAGTCCTATCTCAAAATAGTCATCATTAGGGAAATGGGAATTAAACCACAGAAACATCACTCTGCATACACCAAACCGACTATGCTAAATGCTGTTGGCCCGTGGAGCAATCATCCCTTCTTATACTTTTACTGATCCACAGGAAATGAAATATACACATACCTGATGACTCCAAAATGGCAATTTTTGTTGTTTACCTTAGAGAAATGCAAACAGATGCACTGAAATACCTACATGAATATTATCCACTGCTGCTTCTTACTAATAGCCAGCATCTTGAAATTACTCTGGTCCTCATGAAGAAGAGAATGGATAAATCTGTTATTCCATAGTCATAAGGATAGAAAGTGTAGCCGGGCGTGGTGGCGCATGCCTGTAATCCCAGCACTCAGGAGGCTGAGGCAGGGGGATCGGTGTGAGTTCGAGACCAGCCTGGGCTACCAAAGTGAGCTCAAGGCCAGCCTGAACCGTATAGCGAGACCTTGTCTCAAAAAGACAAAAAAAAAAAAAAAAAAAAAAAAAAAAAAAAAAAAAAAAAAAAAAAAAAAAAAAAGGCTAGAAAGTGGCGGCTGCTGCTGACACCAACGAGGATGCTGAGTGTCTGTCTATTCAAGGATGGCATTCAGCTGAGGCTCCAGAATAACCAAAACTGGTATATAGTTTATAAAGCCAGAGCAATGGTTGTAGGAGTTGGCTAGGAAGGGGTACAAGGCCATGGGGATGTCCTGTATCTCAGGTCCCCAAGTACACTGAAGCATATGTACAATGTTTGTGTGCTGCACACATTTGTGTAAATTACACTCATCCTGGTGACACCTTCCAGTCATCTGGGGCAGATTATACAATTCTGACTTGCAGATTTGCAACTTGCTTGGTCTTGAAGAGGCAAAGGAGATGAAAGAGGCAGATAGTGGGAAGGGGAAATCACTGTCATCTGGCATGGAGGGATTTTCATTGCAAGCGAGCATGTGTGTGCTGCTAGCTGGGAGAGTGGGCGCCAGATTTATGCCTCACCTTTGCTCCAGAGGTAACTCTGTTCCCCTGTCTCCCTAGAATGCCAAGGGGTTCAACACAAGCATCCCTATGCCTGGGCACCCTGTGAACTTTTCCAGTATCACCCTGGAGCAAGCCCACAGGGATGTGGGGCAGCTGGAACAGCTCATCGAGAGCCATGATGTCATCTTCCTGCTGATGGATACCAGGGAGAGCCGCTGGCTGCCCACTGTCATTGCTGCCAGCAAGAGAAAGGTAGTTGGCTGCCAGGCTCTGATCATGGCTAATGCCTACAGTCCAGAGGGGAAAGAGGATGGCCTAGTATGGCCTGTGGCAGGTGCAAGAGGGCTCCCCGCTCAGACTTCCTTTCTACCTCACACAGTGCCAGTAGAACAGTTCACATGTCGAGTCTTTCTAACAGTCCTCTGAAGGACTACCGTTTGTTGTTGTTTTTAAGAGAAGAATATATTTATTGGGGGAAAGAAAGCTCCTGTCCAAGAGGGGAACCTGAGCAGATTGCCCCCAAGGACTGCTGTTTGTCAATGACCACTTCAAGGATTGGCAGTATTGAATAGTTAACTAAGCTATGCCTCACACCTGTGATAAAATAGTGTACAACTATTTGCAGCTATGTGTTTTAAGGAATTTTAATAATTATATGGAAAATAATAATATAGAAAAATACTGTTATGTTGTGTGATATGATATTGTGCATATTTTCTTGGTTTATATAAATATGCCCATCTACCTATCATCTGTCTACTGAGAGGGGGAAAAAAAAGGACAAGAAGAAAGGAAAAAAGGAAGGAATAGGAGTGAAACGGAGGTGATAATAGGAAGAAATGTTTCATACTGTCCCTTCTAGGAGAGCTTTCCTACATTTTTCAAAAATATTTATTGGGAGAATAACTTAAATTATAACTAGGATAAGTTTTTCCAGCATAAGTGGAAATTTAAAACTGTCCTTCCAAATAAAAATTTGTGGATAGCAAAGAATCTGGCATCTTGGTAGAAACAGTAGGTCTGGGAACTCATGGCCACAGCCTTGTCATTGACCTCTTTGTCACCCACTGACCTTGGGCCATGTACAGAGCCAACCTCTGCATCCTCCTCATAAGCAATAAATGTGTATATGAATTCATGAAAGTAGGTGAGGTCATTGTGTTACTCTCTTGTCAAGTGTGTTGTCCTTAGTAAGCACTACATAGTCAAGAATTTTTACCATCATCAGCTGCTACAGTCTAGTCATAGTCATGCAAAAAATAAACTAAAAAATGTGAATGTGAATCAGAATATGAAATTAGCCATGACTTGAAATGTGTTTCTCTTACTCCTCAAAATCTGCAGCTGGTCATCAATGCTGCCCTGGGGTTTGATACATTTGTTGTCATGAGACATGGCTTGAAGAAACCAAAGCAGCAGGGAGCTGGGGATGTGTATCCAAGCCACCCTGTGGCATCTGCTGACCTCTTGGGCTCATCACTTTTTGCTAATATCCCCGGTTACAAACTTGGCTGCTATTTCTGCAATGACGTTGTGGCTCCTGGAGATGTAAGTAGATTTCTGTATGGTTCTGGAGATTTCCTGGGAGCAGAAACCCAATGTGTCCATTGTTATTTAAATATTGTCTTTTAACAGAAGAACTCTGTAATATTGGGAGCATGGCATTATTTCACAGGAGCCTTGATCTGCATCCCTAACTCTGCAGCTTTTCCTCGCTCATTACTTGGCAATACTCGATTGTCAAGTAACTTAGAATTTCAGGGACAGAATCATTTTTTATGTGTCTGTCTCAGGCAATATTTGAGACTACTTATGCTAAACATTTTATTTATTGGTCATCTGAAATTCACACCCGTGTCTCTTGGACCTTATCTAGCGGCCTAGTAGAAAAAGGACAATGAATAGCCCTGTCCACTGGCAGTGCAGAGTGGAAGGTGTGCAGGCATTTGAGTGCCCTGAGCATGCTGCATGACATGTGCCTCCACCATTACCACTACCCCTCTAGCTGGCCTGTGAGAATGGTGTTACCAGCCTGGATCAGAGCTTCCAGGAAAGCCACAAAAAAATGTTTTTTGTACCCTGTCCTCTCTTTTCTTTTAGAGCTTCTGTTTAATAACTTACATCTTCTTTGGGTGACTAGCCTGTGTCTTCCCATGTGAAGAAAAGATGACCTTTTATTATGGGAGGTGGGATGGTTCAAGGATATCTGTTATGGTAATGTATAGTTGATTCTGTAACTGCTGACAAGTCTGATTCAGGGTCCACTACAGTAAAGTCCTCCTCATTTGTAAGGCAAAAGCCTCAGTCAGAATTTCCCAGCAACCCCTGCATGGGCCTGAAGTAGCAGGAAGGATAAATTTTATAGCTGTTACAGTTTAGGCTTGTGTGCAGGGGGCCAGGAAGTGAGGATGCTTCAAGTTTGTCCTAGGCCATGCACAGATGTGAGAAGCACAGAGGGACCAAGACTGCAGTTTGGAAATTACTGCCCATATCTCAGGGATCTCAGTGTTGCATGGAGGCAGAATCCTTTTCAAATACTTGCTGTCTGTGTCCCCACCCTCAGCTTCCAAGACAAGTGATGTAATTTAGTCAATTATGGGGGCACATGCTGCAGGGTCAGTTTGTAAGGCAGGATGTCCTCCTGTTGGCTGAAAAACCCCATGCTCTGAAGGTTTAAACTGTTCATCCTCATTAGCATATTACCTCATTTAATATTGTGTTTATTTTTGTCCCCCTGACAGTGATGCAGTTTGAGGTTGGATGTTTATGGCCACCAGGCTGGGTCTGGTTGTAGTAATAGCTTGAGCTGAAAGGGCAGCATCACTGATCACAGGCATACATGCTTGTTCCTCTGCAGTCAACCCGGGACCGGACCTTGGACCAGCAGTGCACTGTGAGCCGTCCAGGCCTGGCCATGATTGCAGGAGCCCTGGCAGTGGAGCTGATGGTTTCAGTCCTGCAGCACCCAGAGGGGTGAGTCTGCCTTGCCAGCAGCGGCTGATCAGCATCCTCTGTGCCTTTTCTCAGTCTGTTTCTTCTGACAATGGAGTAAATTCTTTCCTTCCTCTAAAAAACAAACCCAGAACAAGATAGTTTCAATCTTTATTTAGCCTGAGAGAACTTGACATGCATACTTTGAAGCTATATGCCTATGTCCTTCTGGACTTGAATTCTTTGAGATTTTGGCCACCTGTCATCTAAAGAATTTTAAATTCTTGTAAGAGTCTTAGGACTTTTGTGCTTGTAATTGCATTCATAAGTTTTGGTTTTCTAAGCCTAGAACATCTGTAAGGCAATACACAAATCACTTATGTTAGAAATCACATTCAGCTACATGAACAGAGGTCCACATTCAGTGACTTCGCTGAACAAAGCTTCATCTTCTTCATCCAGCAAGGAAGGTCAGTAGTCCAAGAGGGCACAAAGGGTCCATTGTGCCACTGGGGACTGGAGTTCCTTCCCATACTCTCACGCTTGCTTACTCTCTCTCTCCCACTTCCCTTCCTCCCTGCTTGCCTCTCCTTCCTTCCTTCCTTCCTTCCTTCCTTCCTTCCTTCCTTCCTTCCTTCCTTCCTTCCTTCCTTTCTCTCCCTTACCCTCTCTCCCCCTCTGTCTTTCTTTTGGGTTTTTGTTTGTTTTTTGAGATAGGGTCTCACTAAGAAGTTGAGGGTGGCCTCAAACTCACTGCACCGGTACTGCAGCAGTCCTCCTGCCTCAACCAAGTGCACAACACACCTCTCTGGTATGTGTGTGTGTGTGTGAGTGCCATCATGTGCAACATAAGTCTCTTCCTTGTCATCCTGTGGTCGCAAGATGCCTGCTGTGCCTCCAATAATGGGTCTGTATTGAAGGAAAGGAGCTCTGTTTCAAAGAGCTTTCCTGAGGATTCCCACATTGACTCATGGAAAATGTAGTTTCTTAGCTGCCCACATTGCCTCTCTGAATAAAGTTGTAAAAAGGTAGAAGACAGTGATAGAATTTGGGTAAATTCTTTATATTTTAGCCACATTGATGGCACACTGTCATATTCCCAGCACTCTGGGAGGCTGAGGCAGGAAGATCGTAAGTTCCTGCCCAACCCAGGTAACTTAGTGCCTTAGTGAGATCCTATTTTAAAAAGGGGATGGTAGTGATTAGCAGCTCATTGCAAAGGGTTCAATCCTCTGTACTGCCAAAAAAAAAAAAAAAAAAAAAAAAAACTTTATATTTTATTTTATTTTTTGTCTTTTTTGAGACAGGGTCTCGCTATGCAGTTGAGGCTAGCCTTGAGCTTACTTTTGTAGCCCAGGCTGGTTTCAAACTCACATCGATCCTCCTGCCTCAGCCTCCCGAGTGCTGGGATTACAGGCATGTACCACCACGCCTGGCTCAAAACTTTATATTTTAAACCCAGAATATTTTATCATTGTTACATAATTGGTACTCATTTCATTTTGGTAACATTTTTCATTTTTGTTATTTTTTGGTTCTTTCTGTATCTTCAAGCTTCTAACCCAGTGCATTTTCTTTGTGCTCAAAGAATAAACATCTTTATTGTTCCTTCTGAAATACAGAGACAAAAACATGTAGGAGTTCATGTCTGGAAACACATTCTTGCTTGAGATTTGCTGATGTTGGATGGAACTCAGCTGCTATCCCCCTGACAAAGTGCAGTCTGGGGCTGAGTACTGTCCTGTGGGTTGGGAAGGGTGCCGTCGCCTTGCTGCTCCTCTCAGTGCTTGTTTTCTGCATTCTTGCCTTGATTCTGATAATGAGCCCCTGCTCGTCTACTCTCCAGAATGTGGCTACGCATGCCAAGGAGATTCTGCACATTTTGAGAGTTCCCTAGTGCTTTCTGAGTCCTTGGCCAGATGTGTGTCATTCTCTATGGAGAACTCTCAGCCATCGTCTCTAGAAATCCTGGTCATGGCCCATATGCTCCCACTTTCCTGCACTTGGGGAAGGGTTGTCCAGTGATACATCAGTCAGAACCAACCCGTGGGACTTTCAGTTCTTTTCACTGTTCTTCAGGAGTTTGTCTTTTCTGGTTTTGGTCTAGTGATGTACTTTTAGCTTATCTTCCAGTTGCTTATCTTTCCTTGTGTCTGATATGTAAAAATAAAAAAAAATCTGTTGAGTTTTTAATATCATTATTACATGTTTTAGCGGGGCATGGTTGTACATACCTGTAATCCCAGTACTTGGTAGGCTGAGTGTCGTACTCTTCTCTCGTTGCTGGGACAAATACCTGATACTCAAAATAAGGGAAGAAAAAGTTTATTTACTTCACAGCTACTGGAGGCTTCAGTCCATATTTAGCTGGCTCCAAGGCAGAGAGGCACATGGCAGAAAACAACCTTTCATGCTGGCAGGGAAGAGCAAGAGCCAAGGGAGGAGTAGCAGCAGCTCAAGCAGCTAACTTCTCTACTTCTCTTCCTTCCTTGTATTGAAATGCAAATCACCTGCCCCAGGGGAGATGTAGCACCCACACTCACAATAACCTATCACAAATTCCAGAACCTTCCATTTGACTGCATGAGACTTTGAGGAGACACCTATACACAAAAACCATAGCATTCCACCCCTAGACCCCCAAAAACTCATGCACATCCCTTATGCAAAAGACATTTTAATCCATCTCTTAAGAGTTGCCAAAGTCCCAACAGTTTCAGCATTGCTGAAAAGTCTAAGTCCCAAGTCTCTATGAGCCCCTAAACAAATGAAAAGTTAAACACATCCAACATTCAAAGGCACAAGATACACATTACCATTCCAAAAGTTACGCATAGCAGGATACCAAGCATTGGGACCAACACAAATCCAAAATCCAGAAGGGCCAACATTAAATCCTATAGATCCTTGTGGAACATCCAAAGCAGCCTGTGGCAAACTGTAAGCTCCATATGGCTCCACCCCTATAGCACTCTTGGTCGTTATAGCTCTCATGGCTTCTCTCTTAGGCTGGCTTTGTTCCTTCTTTGCAGTTTCCCATAGATGATACATGTTCCTGGTTTTTCCAAATTTCTGGGGTTTCCATTGAATAGGCTTCTCACTCACAGCTTTACACACTGTCCTTTCAGGGCCACACTGCCTGGCCTCCCAGGCCTTCTGAAATCTAGGTGGAAGCCTTCTTAACCTCAGAACTCTTGCATTCTCAGTGCACCTAAAACCACTGCCATGTGGATGATGCCAAGGTCTGCTGCTAGGTGGAGCAATAGCCAGACTTCCTTTTCCCTTGGATGTAGGGGTTGACTACATGGATTGCTGAGCATTCTGACCCTGATTCCAAGGAATAAATTCTCCATGCTGGCACAGTTCTGGAGCCTAGTGCTGCCACTGTCATTCTAGAACAAAAGGCTCAGCGGCTTTCTCCTCAAAGCAAAGTCCTTGACTTTTGCAATTCTGAGGCTGCAAAGGGTGGAGACCTGCCACCTCCTGTGATGCCCTCAGGCCATCTTTTCCATTTTCTGGTTTCTACTCAGCAGTGGAGATCCTCTCAGCTCTATTTTTGCATTCCACAGTTTTATTGGTGCTTCCTATCTGGCCCAACTCACATTTTGAGCCATCCTGTTGGACTCCTTGCACTTGATTTGCAACATAAATCTGGCTAAAAGCCCCCAATAATAACCATGCCTCTGCCCTAATATTTGGTTGCTTTGAAATATCTTTTGAAAAGTTAGTCAGTCCACCATGCTTAATCTTAGTCTTAGACAAAGTCTCTGGGCATGCACAAAATGCAGACAACTCTTCTGCTGAGTCAAAATACAAATGATCCAGAGTCCAATAGCCAATGTAGTCTTTCTTCCCAGCAGAAACCTCCCCCACATGGTCTTTACAGGCTAGCTGTCAGCCTTTTGATCTCCTGAGCTCTGACCAGAATCTCCCCTACAGAAGAGCTGAAGCTGTTCTAGCTCTTCGCAAGTAGGCAACATCTTTGAACCTTTCTTATTTCTTCCCATAAGCCATTTCCAAACACTCATGATCCACATGGTCAGGTTTGGTCACAGCAGTGACCCTACTCCTATAGTACCAAGTTCTGTCTTAGTTACTCTTAGTGTTGGGACAAATATCTGACACTCAAAATAAGGGAAGAAAAGGTTTATTTAGCTCACAGTTACTGGAGGTTTCAGTCCATATTTAGCTAGCGCCAAGGCAGAGAGACACGTGGCAGAAAACAACCTTTCATGGCAGCAGGCAAGAGCCAAGAGAGAAGTAGCAGCTCAAGCAGCTAACTTGTTTTCCTTCCTTATATTGAAATGCAAATCATCTGCCCCTGGGGAGATGCAGCACCCACATTTACAATAACCTATCACAAATTCCAGAACCTGTCCTATGACTGCATGAAGCTTTGGGGGGGACACCTATACACAAACCATAACACTGAGGTAGGAGGATCACTGTGAGTTCAGGGTCAGCCTGGCCTACATGGTGAAACCTTAGCTCAAAAAAATAGAAATAAAACATCACATGTTTCAGGTCTGTGATAGCAAGTTGTCATTTTGGTCTTTCTGGTTCCCTGAAAACTTGGATGTTTTCATTTTACTTAACAGGCATCTCCATTGTCTGGGTCCTCAGAGGATCTGTTCCTGTTTTCTGTAGGTTTTTTATTTTATTTATTGTTTTGACTTTTGGTCATGTATTTCTCATTACCTATTTTTTCCAAAACAACAGCAAACTTTTAAGTATGGAAAATGCAAACATGTATAAAACATTATATATATTATATATTCCCCTTGTATTCACCACCAAGTTTCAGAAATTACAAATGCATGGCCAGTCATTTATTTTATTTTATTTTATTTTTTGTCTTTTTTAGACAGGGTCTTGCTATGCAGTTGAGGCTGGCCTTGAGCTCACTTTTGAAGCCCAGGTTAGTCTTGAACTCGCACCAATCCTCCCGCCTCAGCCTCCCAAGTGCTGGGATTACAGGCGTGTGCCATCACATCCGGCTTGGCCAGTCATTTAAATGAGCCTGACCACTTGTTTTTCATTTCCCACTGGCTTTTTAAAAAGCAAACCCAAGATGTAGCATTTCATTCATAAAATCTGTATTTTCCTATTTATCTCTGTTATTTTATGCATAAAATAATGTACGGGCAAGGGCTGGCCAGGTAGCTCAGCAGATAAAGTGCCTGCTTAGGCAGATATGAGGAGTTTGATCCTCGGCCTGCTGTGCCAGCCCCACCCCTGGGGTGCACTGAGATGGAAATTAAGACGGCATGGTGGCATACTCCTGTCATCCCAGTGCTTGGGAGGCTAAAAAGCAGAAAGGATCACTACAAGTCCAATCTGTGTAGTGAGACCCTGTAAACCCTATACCAGCGGTTCTCAACCTGTGGGGCTCAACCCTGGTGGGGGTCGAACAACCAAAACAGGGGTCACCTAAAGCCATTCCAAATCATAACTGTAGCAAAATTACAGTTTTGAAGTAGCCACCAAAATTATTTTTTTGTTTGGGGTCACTGCAACATGAGGAACTGTATTGCAGGGTCACAGCCTTAGAAAGGTTGAGAACTACTGCCCTATACCAAATACATTAAAAAGGAAAAAGTTATGGGCAATTCCTTAATATAATCACATATTCCTTCTCCCTGCTTTTTGGTGTTGGGGATTGAACCTATGGCTACACACAGGCTAGTCAGGTGCTTTACCACTGAGCTACTTCCCCATCCACACATAGCCAGTTAATATTTAATTTCTCAAGCTGGGCACTACTGCTACTTCAGAGGCTAAGACAGGAGGATTACTTGAGCCCAGGAGTTCAGGGCCAGTCTGGATAGTAGAATAAGACCTATCTTTTTAAAAGACAAGGGCTGGGTGTGGTGGTACACATGCGTAATCCCAGTGCCTGGGAGGCTGAAGCAGGAGGATTGCTCTGAGTTTGAGGCCAGCCTGGGCTACATAAGTGAGTGCAAGACCAACCTATATTATATAGTGATACCCTACCTCAAGAAACAAACAATAATAGCAACAAAAAGTCAAAAACAAGAGAAATTCTTCTAATTCCTTGCACATGGTATTAGTCAGTTGGCTTTGTTTTGGGTGCAGAGACTGCACCCAGATGTGCCAAGAAGCACTCATCTTATGTGAGCCATAATCCTTGTGCCTGGTTGGTAATTTCATCATATGAAACATTGCAGTGATGCTGATTTTCATTTCATCAGGCACAGTGCTGAGCTTAATTCCTGGGCACCCTAGAATCCCTTAATCAGCTGTGGCTGGTCTTCCAGACCCCTCACTCTGAGGACAGAGGTCCTATGATCTCCACCCAAAGCCAGGGTTCTTTTCCGTGTTCCTCCTGAGTAGCCAACCTCAGATTCCAGTTTTTCCCTCTTGCTTCACGAATCTTTTGTTGTCACTGTTCAACTTTGAATCTGTAGCCACTACTTTTGGAGGTTGGGCAATCACATTTTGGAGATGAAGTCCCTTTCCCAAGGTGCCTGGTTTAATTTTATAGTCTTCTCTCTGCTTGCAGATCTTAGTTGCTTTCTGATCATTTCTATTTTTTTGATGGTGCTGAGGATTGAACCCAGGGCTTTTGCCCTAAGCTATATCCCAGCCTTTTTTTTTTTTTTTTTTTTTTTTAAAGAAGCTCTTATTAAATCAGTAAGTACCCTAGACTGGGCTTGTACTTGCAGCCTTTTTCCTGCCTCAACTTCTCAGAGTACTGGCATTATGGATGTGCATTGACACCTCAGGCCTGCGCTGAGCTTTGTTGAAGACCTCATGCTACATCACAGTAGGGTGGAAGAACAGAAAAGAATCAGAAACATGTGGAAAGACAAGTATGCTGTCAGGAAGTAGAGGGGCATGTCATCATGGTAATTAGTCCATGGTAACTGGTGAGATCCAGCTCCCTCTGGAGACCTCACCCAATTTAGGAGATCCTAACCCAGACTCTAGGAAGACAGTCCCCTCTTGGGGTGGTGTCCCCATGACCTGATAACCTCTGAAAGTCCCCACCTCTCAATGCTGTTGCCCTGGCAATTCATTTTCAGCAAGAATTTGGTCAGGGAAAAACTACACCACAGCCGTAGTGTCTACTTTACTGTTTATTATCAACACAAGAGTTGGTACTGACTAGTTCACCAGTGCCACATGCATTTTGAAAGTATTTTTAAATTTATTAAACAGTCATATTCTGGGCTTGAATGAGAGAAGAAGTAAGTATACTGCCATTTTTTTTTTTTTTTTTTTTTTTTTTTGCTTTTTCAGGATTTTTTTTGGGGGGGTGCTGAAAATGGCACCCAGAGCTTTGTGCACACCAGGCAAGCACTCACCTCTGAGCCAGCCCCACCACATCTGCATGGTGTTTTATTTCTTCTTGGCCTTGAGCTGTTTAGTGGCCTCTATATTGAATGTGAATACTAACTCATTTAACATGTTCACAGTGCTGTAATTCATGTCTTGCTACCAAGTGGTCCTGATTTGAACATGTTATAGTTTAAGCTGGTAGGAATATGTTAATGTCACATTAGACATTAAGAAATAATAATAATAATGAAAAGAGTGAAGAAGTAAAGTTAAGGTTAGAATGTTTTTCAATTCAAAATTTCAGTGCAAAACTGCTCTGGAGCTTGGGGTGTGGCTCAGTCAGATTGCTCATTATCTAGGACCTGGGTTCTACTCCAGCATTGCAGTGGGCTGTGGTGTTTCATAAGATGACCTTAGATGGCAGGAATTACATTTATAGGCTTATTTTGTACCAAGCATTGCTCTTGGCAATTTGTCTACCGTCATCTTTATTTTTGGTTTTCTATTTGTTTTTATTTTTTTGAGACAGAGCTCACCATGTAGTCCAGGCTGGCCTTGAATTCACTGTGTAGCCCCAGCTGGCCTCAGACTCAGTGTGATCATTCTACCTCAACTGGCAGGTGCTGGGATTAAGGGGATATGGCACCACACCCAGCTTTTCCTATTTGTGTTTTATAGGCAAGAGGTACCTAAAGTTGAGAGAGCTTAAGTAACTTGCCAGTGGTCACACCTGGCAAGTTTGGTTTTTCACCTCTGAGCCATCAGGTGTTTTGTTTTGCTTCGTTTTTAACACACTTCTTCCCTCTAGAGACGGAGGGTTTTGCTGAGTTCTCCCATTCAGCCAGGGCCGTTGTGGCCCTCCAGATCATGGTGAACGCACCCTACTGTCGGGTTTGCTGAGCAGCTTCACTGTTCCCTCTCCCCAGGGGCTACGCCATGGCCAGCAGCAGTGAGGACCGCATGAACGAGCCTCCTACCTCACTGGGGCTTGTGCCCCACCAGGTCAGTAATGGAATGAAGGCTGGGTTCTCTGCCTATGTGCAGGGTGGGGAAACACTTGAGGTCCCTTCCCCATCTCTGCGCAGCCCCTTCAGTCTGCATCCGGGATTTCAGAGGGAGCCTTTGTGACCACCTGAAATGTGTGCTTTCTAGGGGAGCCCACAGGGAAACCTTGGGACCCAGGAGTATGGCCAGGTCTTTGATGTATTCTACCTGCTGACCCAGGAGTGGAAGAGGAGGCTTAGCAATGGCTGGAATCTCAGCCATGTGTGCAGGAAGGTGGCCTTCTGGCCAGAGCACAAAACCTCTCCTTTGCCTTAGTCCTTTCTCTATAAACAAGGTGGCCACCCCCCAGCCCCTGAACCCCATGTGCTAGAGACTAGGACAGCAGTGGGAGGGTCCCAAAGAGTACCTGCTGTTCTTATTACTGCTGTTTGTTTGTATTAACTCCCTACCTAATATGTAGCTAGAATGAGAAGACACCTAGGAAGGTGTTGCTTCCCCCAAAGTGGGGGTGGGTTGGGGTTGAGGGGGTGGTCTGTTCAGAAATAGAACCTGAAGCATCCTGTGGAAGTTCCATCCCATAGAGAGTGGCCCCAAGAAAGCAGAGGGACATGGTGTGAGACCTGTGTGGCTTCTTCAGGAGTGTGAATCACTAGATATTTCAGAGGGAGTGAGAGGGTCCCGGAGGGCAACATTCTTGGTTCTTCCACACTAAGCGTGAGCACTCTTCAGGGCAGCAGTGGCTGTGCCCCTCGGCATCTTGTTCTATTCTTTCTTTGGTGCATGTTAAGCCTGTGCTCTATCATGAGCTTCATTCCACCATCCCATCCATTCAGTGCTTCATGCCTATCCATGTCCAGGCTGGCCCTGTGCTTTTCCAGTTGAGGAGGGAAAATGACCCAAGCAGGTCATGGGGAGGGTTACAGGCTGCTCCAATTCCCACACCTGCCCTCCCTGATACCTTGTTGGGAGCCTCAGCACCTGATCCCCATACCTCCCACCACACACCTGGCATTGGGCTCCCACCTTCCCAGGCCCCATGTCCATATCAGTGAAAGCAGGTGTTCAGCCTGTGTCCAGGAACCTACCTGACACAGGTTGCGACCACAGAGCCACACAAGGGGAATATGACCTCCTTGTGCTCCCGATATGAGCCCCTGGACACTGACCTCCAGGCTGCCTTCCCTGCCCCTCAGACTTTGAGCTGCATGCTAGTCTCCTTTACAGATTTGTGCTGAGAAAGGCCTTAATTAAATTTTCAGTCATGCCCTGCTCTGGTTTCCTTCTTCAAGCCCTTTATGTTTAATTACTGCAGTTGTAGTTTTCTCAGTGCTGAGGCCAGAGGGCAGAACCCACTCTTTAGAGAAGGGGCCAGTGTCAAAATGCATGTGCCCGTGTTTTCCAAGTGCTATGGCAACTAATCCCTCTCGTGTGACTGATCCCCATTGAGCCTGGTGATTGTTTGTCATTCAGCAGCCCTTCCAGTTCCCTCTCCTCCTTTTTAGCCGCCTGAAGGATTATTTTGGTTGTTGGCCATCTCTTCATTTGGTCTTTTCAAAGACTGGAGAATAACTGGGCCATATATGGGAAAGGCCTGGGGTGTGTGTGTGTGTGTGTGTGTGCGCGCGCGCGTGCGTGTGCGATCACTCATTTGCAGTATTTCAGGTTTCAAGCCTTTATTTTTAGCTGCATTCTAAAAAAGAAAGTGAAGAGAGAATTTAATCAGGGCCGTGCTGTCCTTTTTTAATGTTTGTACAACTTTTCCTTTTTCTTATGCACATGCATCTATTTCTGCAACTGTATTTTGATTAGGGGAACATCCTTTGCACAAAAATAGTACCCAGTTGCCAACTCAGCACTTCACTCTTCCCTTTCTTCCTCACCCTTCCCCCACAGCCTTTTTTCTCCCCTCCCCCTCATGTTCCCCACCCTTTCAAGATAAATGGTTTCCTGTTGGAGGGAACTCTGTAAACTCCTTTGTGTAGTTTGCCTGTGAAGAATGACAGCCAGGCTCTCTTGGCTCATTTTTCTCAGTGACCCAAAGGAGGCCGTTTCTCCCTTGTCTCCTGCAGAATGTAATGCAGTATCAGAAAAGCTGCAGTTCTTTTGAGACTCATACAACCCCCACCAGCAACTCCTTGTGTAGTTTGTAGGAAGTTCCTTAGCTTTCCTGTGTTCCCTGGTCCCTGTTGTCCGGGGTCAGAGCTGAGAGGGCTGAGCATTACTTGTTCTTCTCTCTGTGGGCTAGGGCAGAACTTAGCCCATCCAGAGATAGGCTAAGTATACATCATTGGACTCTGGACTCAATGAATTTTTTGCCCAAAGAAAACTCTTAATGACTCTGAAGACCTTGAAGACCTTTTTTTTTTTTTTTTTTTTTTTTTTAATCTATTTTGTTCCTAGGTATATGGTTTGCCAAGCAGACAGCAAGTATGAGCTACTTAATGTCTAAAATGAAATTAAATCTTCAAAAGCATCATTTTAGCCAAGTGTAGTAGTGTATACTTGTAACTGAAGCACTTGGAAGGTTGAGGCAGGAAGACTGCCATGAATTCAAGGCCAGCCTGGGCTACATAATGAGTTCAGGGTCAGCCTGAACAATATAGTGAGACCCTATGTCAAAAAAAACAGAACATTTTATCAATGCATGAAGTCCCACCTGTCACTAGTATACAGCTTGACAGATTACTACAAAATGAGCACAGCTGTGCGAGCACACAGATGAGAAGCGTTTGGTCATACACTCGCCCACCCATGCAGATGAAAGCATCTTTTTTAGGAGACACAGGGCTTACTCTGTAGTCCAGGGAAGGCTTGTGCTCAGTCTTCTGCCTCTGCCACCCAGGAGCTGGATGACAGGCATGCTTAGAGCTAAGCACTCTCAGCCCTGTGGGAGACTTTTGTCTGACTCTGATCTTCCTGTAAATGGTTCCATGGTAATGCACTCTTGGTCTGGCTACTTTGGTGGAGAGTTTTGTCACTGTAGTTCCTAGCCTAGTGGTGGATTTCCTCTGCTTCCCAGCCCCTGAGATCTTTTACTGAGGGCCAGATCCTTCTAGTCCTTTGGTGTTTGGTACCACTGAGGTCTTGTGAAAGGCACAGCCCACTCCTAAGGTCTGAAGGAAGCTAGGGGGCAGGCTAGTCAGAGACCCTGACCAAAGTGGATGTTAGTGGACAACAGCCCTGCCAAGCCATGGTCAGACCCTTAGCAACAACAACAGTTGTCCAGACCACAGGTCCTGCTTAATTTCTTAGTCCTGTTTGTGCCACCAGCAGTGTACATACTTTGTCTGGAGTAAATAGACTCTGGGCTCTAACTGCTGAAGGCCAGACCCTGGATGTGGTGGGCCCTTCCCTTGGTCAGAGCTTACCACCCTCACAGGTCTCTGGAGGTTTTGAATTCTTTCTTGTGGTTCATTTCAAGAGAGCAGAACAAAGCCAAAACTAGGGCAGGAGCCTGAAAATGTCAAATGCTAGGCCTGAGAGTCTCTAGGGATACAGTGCCAGAGCCTCAGGCTATGCCTTGGGCTGCTGCTCTTTTGGCTTCTCTGCTCATGCTGGGTACCCAGATCCTTAGGCCTTTTGTGTCTGTCAAAGTCTTAGGGTTTTTTGGCACTAGGAAACACCAGTGTCACAGTGTGTATGGCCCAGTCATCCCATCTCCCTGCTCCATGCAGCTATACTGGCAGTTGCTTCTTACATACCAAGTTCAGAGGAGTTAAGAAGTGACACAAGGTCACCAGTGTTTGATTCCTCTGGTCTTAGGTGGATGATGGTTGCAAGCCATGTGGATGCAGTGGGGAGGAGGGGTCTGGGTAGATCTGACAATCTCTGGGGTGCTTCTGGGAGGCCCTAGGTAAGAAAGGGCTTCTTCCCTGGGGAACAAATCCTTCATGAAGCCAGAGTTGGAAGCATCTCAAGGTGACACTCTCATACCAGGAGGAAATAGGCCTCCTGCACCAATTGAAAGATGTCACTGTGCTTAATGAGTGTTCCTCATGAGATGAGACTGTCCTGAGGCTGCCTCATGGGGTTCCCATGGGAAGGGTGGCCAGAAGCCTTTGTGGTCATTCCGATCTCTCAGAGTCCACTTTGCTGTCAGTCTCGTAGCATGCTTGCATGTGTGCATTCATTCATTTGTTCCCTCATTTCCCCCAGAGGACTGGAGGCAGCTCCTGCCCCTTATCAGTGTGCCACTTGCTTGTCCTCTGAACCTTGTATTTTATGTGTCTATACATGGGGGACAATAACGTAGTAAGCACTGGAATTCTTATGTGGGTTAACTTGTGTTTGCTAGGCATTAGCACAGTTCTGGGAACACGGAGACACTTGGTTGTATCATTATCTTTTACTTTTTATCCCTCAGCAAGTTTATCTCCTCTCCTAAGCAGAAGGTTACACAGAATCACCTGCAACTCTGGGAGCAGTGGTCACATAGGGAATGGCTGCAAGCATGAGCTCAGTTCTTCAGTGTTTTTCTGAGGATGCCACTGGCTCATTTTTACTTTCTCTGCCCCTTGGTGGACTAAGTTTGATACTGAGAGGCAGGCAGCAGGGACAAGTGGAAGCTGTGATCTAAAACAAAGACCTCTATTCTGACTAAACTCCTTGCACTAAATTGGACTAATCTGGAGT
The DNA here is from genome assembly GCA_004027025.1 of Myocastor coypus. Lineage (NCBI taxonomy): Eukaryota > Metazoa > Chordata > Mammalia > Rodentia > Myocastoridae > Myocastor > Myocastor coypus. The sequence continues at coordinate 16,682 of PVJA010012435.1, read as the reverse complement.
TTGGAGTGCATTTTTAAAAGTTTTTTCTGTTTTTTGTTTTGGTTTCTTTTTTGGTACTGGGAATCGATCTCATCTCCTCATGCATGCCAGGCAGGCACTGTGCCCTGAGTTATACCCCTAGCCCTGGAGCTCATTTTTAATTGTGAAGATTCTCAGATCTTGCCGGGTGTGGTGGTGCACGCCTGTAATCCCAGCACTTGGGAGGCTGAGGCAGGAGGATCGCTGCAAGTTCGAGACCAGCCTGGGCTACAAAAGTGAGCTCAAAGCCAGCCTGAACTGCACAATGAGACCCTGTCTCAAAAAGCCAAAAAAAAAAAAAAAAAAAGATTCTCAGATCTAGGCTGGGCTGGGCCTGTTGGAAACTGGTCTCTGAAGATAGAGCAGGGAGTTCCACTTGGGCCCAAGTGGAGTCTTCAAAAGGGCTGGGTTGGGAGCTAGGGAGGAAGAGTGCCATCTGTTTATTTTGATCGTCATGTATTTATTTTGTAGTCATCTGGGCAGAGACTAGGAAGAGAATTGAGTTTACCTACTAGGAGTTTCAAAATCTGAGTGTCAGGGAATGTTGCATTTCCTTATGCTTTCTCTCCTCCCTTCCTCCCTCCTTTCCTCTCCCTTCCTTTCTCCCTTCTTCCCTCCCCCTCCTTCCCTCCATCCCTTCCTTCCTCTATCACCCTTCTTCCCTCCCTTCCACTCTTCCTTCCTTCCTTCCTTCTTTCCTTCCTTCTTCCCTCTCACCCTTCTTCCCTTCCTTCCTTCCTTCCTTCCTTCCTTCCTTCCTTCCTTCCTTCCTTCCTTTCCTTCTCCTTTTC
>PVJA010012435.1:0-15773 GCA_004027025.1 Myocastor coypus | reverse complement strand
AGGTGTGAAAACACCCAGGAGCCCTGGCCCCATGCCCACTGCCTACATGCCTTCTAGGTGTAAGGGAGAGAAGAGAGGCCCAGTGAAAAGGGATTTAATTTTAAAACAGGTAATGTGTGCAGGGGTGCAGGTGAGGTTGATTCCTCACTAACTGCCAAGCTTGGGGTACATGAAATTGGTATCCCCCCCAAAGCATAATTGTCAGGGTTCACTTTAAAAGGAAGATAAATGTTTAAGTATTAAATGTAGGCAAATAGAAGTAAAGATGCTGTGGGAGAGGTTTTTTGTTTGCACACCTGTTTTCTGTCAAGTGTTGTTTTTAAAGGAAGCATTTATTTAATAAAGCTCTAAGCACCTGCCTGGCAAGCACAAGAACCTGGGTTTGATCCCCAGTACTGCATGCCAATGCTGGGCCCACTGAGCTGGCCACCAAAACTGGACATGGGGAAGCAGAAACAGGAGGATTGCTACAAGTCTAAGCTGTGTAGCAAGACCCTGTACTAAATATATAACCTTGAAAAAAGAAAAAGCTCTTTAATCTTCACCCTCTGTTGAGAAAAGACAGGCATCAGTGGGCTCAGAAGTGCAAACCTGTAACCAAAGCACTGGGCACTTTAGAGGCTGAGGCAGAAGAAATGCAGTGAGCTCAAGGCCAGTCTGACCATAATGAGTCCCTATCTTAACAAAAAGAGAGACAGAGACTGACAGTAAATATTGGTAATTAGATAGTGGAAAACCAGTGTTTAGAGAAATACCCTGTTGTGTCAAGAGGTTTTGGTTGTTGTGTAGAGGGGGAAATGATAAGCGTTACTTTATAAGGCCCCGTCTCTTAAATGCTGATTCAGTACAGGCTACGTAATGTAGAATGCTGATGCTGTTTTAGAAAATTCAGAAAGAATCCAGGCTTCCTAATTGCTCTGTTTTGTGACAACCAGCAGGTGAGGCGGATGGTACAATGTAGATCACAACCTGTGTGAGTAAGGTAGCTAAGTAGTGGCTTCACACAAGGTAGAAAGCACCTGGTATCCTCTTACACCAGACAGCCCCGCCCCAGACCTTTCACATCAGGGGGGCCAGAAGTCTCCTGATTAGCACATAGGGAAAAGGGCCAAACAAGCCACTGATGTACTCTGCATGCCACTAAGTATAACATTCATGGTGAACTTTCTTCCCCAAAGTGGGATACAGCCCATGTGCACATGCACACCTGCTTTTGGGTTGAGACCGGAGCCTCAGGTTTGCAGAGCAGGAACCCAGCATTGAGCTACACCCCAGCCTGTATAGTTCTTTCCACTTCTGCTGATTCAGTACAGGCTAAGTAATGTAGAATGCTGATGCTGGTTGGGACATGGGGCCTGGCTGTCCATAGAGGTATGAATATATTGTTAGAACTTCTGCCTGCACTGCCTGGATTTCTAACTGCCCTGAGAATTGCTTGTATTTTGTAGTTTATTTAGGATTCATTTTCTCCACAGAGTTTAGATAGGAGGACAAGTGATCCTGTAGGCTTCAGTTTGTGTTTCACTTATTAATTTCATAATTTACTCAGTATGTTTTAGGAACAGATTATTGTGCTGTAGGTGAACAGAAATAGTTCAACCTTCTAAAACCAAGGAAGTTCTTAAAAATTATTTTAAAATCTAATTACACCATAGTCTGATCCTAAAATTCATATGGAAATGCCAGGGACCCAGAATAAACAAATACTCCTGGAAAAGAAGAACAAGATTGGAGTGCTCACACTTTTCCAATGCCAGGCATATGCAAAGCTACTGTAATCAAGACTGCTACAAGGCCAGCCACATAGCTTAGTGGATTAAAGTGCCTGTCTAGGCAGACACAGGGACTGGAGTTTAATCCCCAGTGTGCCTTGCTGGCCCCACTGCACTGAGACAGCAATTGAGACTGGACATAGTGGTACATCCTTGTAATCCCAGAACTTGGGAGGCTGAAAATAGGAGGATCACTACAAGTCTGATCTGTGTAGTGAGACCTTGTAGACCCTGTACTAAGCACATAAAAAAGAAGGAAGGAAGGAAGGAAAGAAAGAAAGAAAGAAAAGAAAGAAAACTAAAGAAAAGAAAAGAAAAAGATTCTTCTGCAGATCCCATATCAGATCTTGGCCTGAAACTGAGAGCTGGAACAGAGTCTTTGATTCATGGCCAACTCTACAGCTTACTTTGAGAAGAATAGCCATCAATACATAGTAAGAAGACAACTGGATTTCCACATGCAGTCACATAAATTTAGACTCTTATCTCATGCCATATAAAAATTACCCCAAATGAATCATATTCCTACATGGAATGGCTATAGATATGAAACGCATAGGAGACAAATCATAAATGGCAATTCCCTTGGCTTAGTAATGATTTCTTACATATATGACAGCTACAGATGAAGCAACAAAAGAAACAAAGAAATAGAAGTTCACCAAAATACAGAGTGCTTCAAAAAGCCAAAAGGCAAACTATAGGATAAAAGAAAGTATTTGCAGCTCATATAACTAGTAAAAAACTTGCACACTATATAAAGAACTTGCAGATTAACAGTAAAAAGAGCCAGGCTTGGTGTTGTATACCTGTATCCCAGTTGTTTAGAAGGCTGAAGCAGGAGGATTTAGTGTTCCAGGCCATCCTTAACAATTTAGCAAGATCCCATCTCAAACTTTTAAACAGGGATGAGGAACCAAGTGTAATGATGTAAACCTATAATTCCAGCACTAGGGGATGGTGAAGCAGGAAGATGGCAAGTCTGAGACCAGCCTGGGCAATTTAGAAACCCTTTCTCAAAATTAAAAAGAAAGGACAGGGTATGTGGCTCAGTACAAAGGACCTGTGTTCAGTCTTCAGTATGAGAGATGGATAGACAGACAAATAGGTACTTTTCTCATGGCTGAGATAAACTTTCAGTTCACAGTTGGTTGGCTCAAAGACAAAGTGATATAGCAGAGGAGTGCACAGAGAAGATAGTTGATGGCAGGTAGAAGATAGCAAAAATAACAAGCCTCTTTCTGTCTATTATGTTATTCCTAAGGGCGGGTAGTGTTCAAACCCTTAATACTAGCACTACATCATGAATCAATCCCAGCATCACATACTGCCAATGATTGTAATTTCCATGGGTTTTCTTTTGTTCCTGCTCTGCTCCTTTTGTGAAGTTTTCCTCAGATGAACCATATTCCTGGCTTCTCTAAACTTCTGGGGTCTCTACCTATGCCTCCGACCTCACATTGTTTCATACATCCCTCTTGCAGTACCAAAATTTTTATCAATCAGTGCTTATTAGAGAAACAGACATAGTACAAGGTATACAAAAGGATTTATAAGATTGGTTTATTTGGCCACCCACAAAATGGGGTGTGGAAGAATGCAAAAGATGTGTCTGTACATTTAGGACATGAAGGATCCAACCCAAGGCCCAGAGCTCCATGTAGTGTCCCATGTGTGTCCATATCAGGAATCTGAAGGGTCTGTGATGGTAGACTGAAGCATTTGGGTGTTTGGCAGGGTCCTGACGAGGAAGTGGATGTTCAGTTCCTAGATGCTCATGAGATTTTGTCAGAGGAAGAGAGAGATTTCTCCACCTGGAGTGACAGAGGCATCCCAATCCCCACCTTGTGTGGTTGACCTCTTCTAGTATCTCTTAGGACACTAATCCTGTATTGACCAAACAGGATAAGGCTGACATTCCTTAGGACCCATCCTCACCATCTACTTTTGCTTCTATGCCTATAACCAGTTCAAATCACAGAAGGCTTCTAGGGATGAGGTACATAGTGTGATATGTGGGGAGGTCTGCTATTCTCCCAGAGAATCTCTTTAAGTTTTCTAGCTCTTATAAGCAGAGGCCTGATGAGCAAGTGTAGGAATGGATTTTATGGGTATAGAATAAATGGTGGCAAAAATATACCACTGGATCAGGCCAAGTTTGTTGATTGCAATAAACAGAGATCCTGAATTTAGTGTTGCAGTTTATGGAATAAAGAATGATATTAATAGGTGTTTTTTGTTTTTTTTGGTTGGTTAGTTGGCAGAAGTATGGATCAAAAATGGTCCACTATAAGTGAGTTAGAAATTCCTAGTGTTCTGTGCTTTGCTATTAATGTGGAGATTCAGAAGCTTATGGAAATGGGAATGCAGGAGAGAATTTTTCATGTCAATCCAAATGTACCACACTGAGATGATCCAGAAATATTTACCCTTCAATAACATTTTAAGCACCAGTGTCCCAGAAGGGCCCTGTTATTGTTCTTCTCTGTATGTCGGACCTTATGGTGGATTCTAAGGTTACTCAGTTGGGAAATTTAAGGAGAGTGGCTTGGTTGGATGCCACAGTAGCATAAGGCAAGCAGAAGCACTTACTCTCCAAAGGCAGGATGCACATATTTTGCATAGTGCACAGCAGATGAAAAACAATGACCAGAATGGTGTGATGGTCTGACATATGTAGACATAGCATTAGCTGGTTAGCCAGTATTCCCAAAAGGGAAATAGATGGGAAGCCTACAGAATTTTTAGTAGATTAATTAATTAATTCATTCATTCATTCATTTTTGAGACAGGGTCTCACTATGTAGTTCAGGCTGGCCTTGAACTCACAATAATCTTTCCATTTCAGCTTTCCCAGTTCTGAGATTACAGACATGTGCCATGATGCCTCTATTTACTAACTTTATATAGTTTAAAATGTGTAAGGGAAAATGAACAGAAACCTACTTCAAACTGTGGTAACACTGAATCATGGCCCCTCAAACAGTTCCTGACGTTGAGCCAGTTTACAGGTCTAGAGCCCCTTCAATGAAAGGGGGGGGGGTCAGCTGCCCTTTGGGACAGGATCCTGATGCACCAAAAATGTATATGGTCACTCTCCTATCCTTTCCCAGAGAGACATAAGGCACTTGGCTCAAGTGACTGCATAGTGGGGAAAGGGAAATGATCAGATATTTCAGGAACTACTGGATACTGGTTCTGAACTAACACTGATTCTAGGAAATCTAAAACATCATTGTGGCTCTTCAATAAGAATAGTGACTTATGGAGGTAGAGTGATCAAAGAAGTATTAGCAAAGGTCAGACTTACAGTGTTCATTAGGCCCTCAAGTCCATTCTGCTGTACTTCCCTTATTCCCGAATAATGGCAGCCTAGGGAATTTGTTCCTTGGGATTTAGTTCATAGGCACTTGATTCCAACAGCCAAGATAGAAGGAAGCCTGACTCCTGTATCAGCTGGCAACAGACCTTGGCATCATCCACATGGTGTTGGTTTTAGGTACATGAGGAGTGTAAGAGTTATGTGGTCAGAAAGAATTCTATCCAGATTTCAGAAGAAGGTCTGGGAGGCCAAGCAGTGTATACCTGAGAGGATAGTGTATGAAGCTGTGAGTGTAAAGCCAAAGGTGCAGTGGAGACCCCAGAGATTTGGGAGAAGCCAGGAATAGGGATCATCCAAGGTAAAAGTGAAGACTGGTGCTCCTCTCAAGGAAATAGAAGCAGTCCTTCCTTCTTCATCTCTATAGCACTTCAGGACAATCCTCTGTAGGGGAGATCTTGCATACTAAGAACTATGTTGAGCCACTTTTGTTGGGCATTCTTTACTCAAGTTGATGCAGCCAGCCATCCCATGGGCGAAAGGACAGGTGAACTGCAGATGTAGCTCAGTAGCAGAGTGCTTGCCTAGCATGTACTCCTGGGCTCAATCCACAGAACTGCAAAAAATAAAAGAAAACCAGATTAAAAACTTGATAAAGGATTTAAACAGACATTTTTCAAAAGAAGATAAACAAATGGTCAAGAAACACATGCTTGACATTACTAGTTTTTTAGAAAATACAAGTCTAAGTCAGTGAGATACATCAAATTCACTAGGGTAGCCACATTAAGAAGATTTAAAACAAGAGTTGAAAAAGCATTGGAGGAGCTAGAACCCTTAAACTCAGCAAGTAGAAACATAATATGGTATTGTCACTTTGGAAAGAGATTTGGCAGTTCCTCAGAGTATTAAACATTTCACTCTTGGGTATGTACCAAAGAAAAATGACTATGTCCTAAGGAATGGATAAATACAGTATATCCATGAAACTCATTTTGGCAATTATGATGTTCTAAAAACAGTAGTTACACAAGAGAAAAGTGAGCCAGGTGTGGTGGCGCACGCCTGTAATCCCAGCACTTGGAAGGCTGAGGTAGGAGAATCAATGTGAGTTCGAGACCAGCCTGGGCCACAAAAGTGAGCTCAAGGCCAGCCTGAACTGCATAGTGAGACCCTGTCTCAAAAAAGTCAAAAACAATAAAATAAAAACTAAACAAGAGAAAAGCAATAAGGATAAGAAAGGAAGGAGTTTAAAGTATTACTTATGGATGACTTGATACTCTACATTGATGACCCCCACAACTCAAAAGAGTTCTAGATTTAATAACCAAATTTAATGGTGTGGCAGGATATAATGTCAACATTCAAAAATCAGTAGCTTTCCTGTACACACATAACAAACACAGAAATTAGGAAAACACCTTTCACAATACCATCCAGAAAAAAAGGAAAAGGAAAGAAATACCTAAGAATATAACAAAGGAAATAAATAACCTCAATATTGAAAACTACAGTAGAGGCTGGCAAGATAGCACAGCAGACCAAAGTGCCTGCTTAAACAGGTACAGGGGACTGCAGTTGGACCACCACATATCGTGCCAGCCCCCAACCAGAGTCCAGGCATAGTGACACTCGCCTGTAATGGCAGTGCTGTGGAGGCTGAAAGCATGAGGATCACCATGGGTCTAAGTTGCTTATTGAGACCCTGTAACAATCAAATCCATTAAAAAAAGAAAGAAAGAAAGAAAGAAAGAACTATAGTACTCTGAAAAAGGAGATTATAAAGAGGATATCAAAAAATGGAAAGAAATCCCTTGTTCTTGAGTAGGAATAACCAATATAGTGAAAATGGTGATACTTCTAAAATTTGCCGGGTGTGGTGGCTCACGCCTGTAATCCCAGCACTTGGGAGGCTGAGGCAGGAGGATTGGTGCGAGTTCGAGACCAGCCTGGGCTACAAAAGTGAGCGCAGGACCAGCATCAACTGCATAGCGAGACCCTGTCTCAAAAAGACAAAAAAAAAAAAAAAAAAAAAATTGTTACCCAGATTTACTGCAGTCCTGATAAAAATTTCAAGAAACCTTACAGAATTAGAAAATAATCGTAAAACTCTTTTGGAACTGGAAGAGATCTAAAACAGTAAAGGCAGTTTTGGCAAAAAAGGCAAAATGGGGCATGACAATCCTTGACTTGGAGCTACAAAGCTACTGTGAAAAAAATCATATGGTACTGGCAAAAACAGAACAAAACCAACAAATAGACCCAAGGATCATTTGAACACATTAGAAGATGTAGCAACAATTTCAGATATACTCAGCCACCTTATCTTTGACCAGGGAGTCAAACACTTTCACTAGAAGAATGATAACTTCTTTAATAAATGGTGCTAGAGGGGCCCGAAGGGATGGCTCAGTGGTCTAAAGCAACTGTGTAGGAAAGCTTAGGCGGCTGCAGGGACCACAGTTCTATCCCCGGCACCACATGCTGCACCAGCCCTGCCCTCAGGGCAGGCTGAGCCAGCCATAAAAATAAATAAACAAAAGTTCTGAAACAAGAAAAAATAAATAAATAAATAAATAGATAAATAAATAAATAAATAAATGGTGCTAGAAACACTGGCTTTCCACATGCCGAAGATGAAAAGTAGATTCATGTATTTCACCATGCGCTAAACCAAAATTGAAATGCATCAAAGATCTAGATAATTAATAAATCTGCTGGAAGATAGAATAGGTATACCTCTTGAAGACATTGATGTAGGGAAGATTTTATGATCAAAACCTCAACTACACAGGAACTATCACAAAGGATCAAGTGGTATTTCATCTTATTAAAAAGCTTTTATAAAGCAAGAGAAACCACCATGAGGTAGAGACAACCCACAGTTTGAGAATAAATTTTTGTCACCTGTTCCTTAGAGGACAATTATCTAGAATATATAAAGAACTCAAAAAGTCAGACTCCCCCCACCAAAAAATTTAAAGACCTAATCCAGATTTAGGCACCTGCTAATAAGACACTTCTTCTCAGATGAAGAATTAAAAGTAGCACATAAATACATGATAAAAATGTTATGAAAAATTCCCTAAGGTTCCATTTTAACCCAGAAAGAATGCTATCAGCAAGAAATCAACCAATAGCAAATGGTGGTGAGGCTAAGGTAAAAAAGGAACTCTTTTTCCACTGTTGGCATTGTAGACTGGTACAACCACTCTCTCAATGTGGAAACTTAAAAAAAAGAAAACTGAATTAGAGGTTCAGTTTTACCTGGTTATTCCCTCTCTTAGTATCTTCCTAAAAGAAAGCATCATACCACAGTGATAGATACATATATACCTGTGCTTATAACAGCACAGTGTTTAATAATTAAATCTTGGGAACGGCTCAAATGCCTTTCAAAAAATTAAGCAAGGGAGGCCAGATAGCTCATTGGATTGAAGCACCTGCCTAGGCAGACACAGGGACTGGAGGTTGGATCCCCTGGTATGCTGTGCCAACCCCACCCCCAGGGCTTGCTGGATGATTAAGACTGGGCATGGTGGTGCACCCCTGTAATTCCAGCACTTGAGAGGCTGAAAACAGGAGGATCACTAAAAGTTGAATCTGTATAGTGAGACCCTGTAGACCCTTTACCAAATACATATAAAAAAAAATTAGTGGCTAAAGATTTTTTTTAATATAATGGAGCACTATGTATAAAAGGTAGGCTTGAAACATAGCTAAGTGGATGCACCTTAAGACCAAACTCTTAAGTAAATTGGACGCATAGGTTTAAATAGCATCTGAGAAACCAGAAGTGTAAATAAGGACTGGAATCATAATAGATACTGAGAAACAGGAAGAAAAATTTCAAATGTGAACTGGAATAAGGGGTATGGGGCAGAGAAGGAACAAGAAAAAAAGGAGAAAATGGTAGCAAAACCTTTGTAAATAAAAAGGGAAAGAGGAATTGAATGAAGTTGAAAAGAATGGGAAAAAAAGCAAGGTATGTCACATATAGGTACAAATTCCTGTGATAAGTTACCACTATGTATGTCTAAAATGTACCCATAAAATAAAAAGGGGGAACCAAACCAAAAACTCAAACATAGCCATTTGTGTACAGTTCAATTTGTATAGAATATGTGTAATAAGTAAATGAATGGAAATAGAAACCAGATTAGTGGTGGCCAGGCCATGTGAAAAAGACAAGTGAAGGCTAATTGTGTTTTAAGATTGTTGGGTCAAGTAAGAATTCAGAAGTTAGATCATGGTAGTGCAACTGAGAATACACTAAAAGAAATGAAAAAACAAACACTGAATTGCATAGTACAAAAGATGAATACTTGACATATGAACCATCTCAGTAACCTGTTAGTAGTTTTTTCTCCCCCTTCCCTGTACTGAGGATTTGAATTACAGCTTCCCCTGAACTAACAGCCCTTTTCATGTTGCATTTGGAGGCGGCATCACAGTTGCTCAGGTAGGACTCTTGGTCTTCCTGCCTCAGAGCCTCCAGATAGCTGGGATTATGGGCTATGCTCCTATACCTGATGCGCTAATTTTTTAAAATCATATATTAAGCATAAAGACCAAGAGAAAGGATTTGAGAGGATGGAGATATCATTCCTACATCTGGATCACTAGAGCTGAGTGGCTCTTAGGAAAGAGCAGGGCTTAGATACAAAGCTGTTAGACAAGAATTCAGTCCATTCAGCCTGGGGTAAGGCAGGAAGTCAGGGTTGTCTCTGGGAGGAATGTTGTAGTGCAGTCTAGTTCTGTGATACAAATCTTTGGGAAAGACTCCATTCAAGACCCCACCAGACTGCAGGGTGGCCTGCAGATCTGCAGGGCCAGTGTAAGAACTCCCTGCTTTCCTTGCCCTGCCCCTAAAACCCATAGCGTGGCTTAGAATGCTTGGCAGGAAGACACGTGTGGCAGGGCTGTGGTGTGGTGTCTGAGCAATGTGGGAAATGTTTCCTCTTTGAATTGTCTGTAACTGGGAATGCTGTCGTTTTGTTCTGGCCTTCTGATAACATCTTGGTGGACTTGCTAGGTCTCACACACAGGCATAACTTACCACTTGCCTTTGTCTCCAGGGAAACTGAGTCCACATTCCTGAAAAAGCCATACCATCTACCCAGTCCTCCCTGTCTATGATTTTGTGGTTGATGTTTGTTTTCTCTTTCCTTCCTCTCCTTTTTCTCTTCCATTTCAGTTCCTAACTAGGTCTACTCCCACCCTTCCCTTTAGCTTTACTTCAGTCATCTGACAGTTTAGCAGAGAAAAGGTTCCTGGTGCACCAGAAACAAAGCTTAGTAGAAGGTATGCAAGAGAAGAAAGTAGGTTGTGGAAACCTTTTCATGGTCTATATGTGTCTGTAGAGATTAATGTACAGGCTGTATTAAATAACATTTTGACAGGAAATACGCTAGAAATAGAAGTCTTTTCAGAAAAGAAATTTTAATATAAAAGGCTCACCATGTACCCATTCAAACCTAGGATTTGAGAGCTTATGAGGATCTCATCAGCCCCCTTTGGGTCTTCCCATTAAAATCTCTTGTATGATTTCTATGTCTCCTGTCTTGGTGTCTTGAATAGCATATTTGTGCTGACACTGCACAACACATACTCGAGTATGAAAAGGTCACCACATTCCTAAGCTATAGAACCCTAAAACATTGTCACATTTTCTTCTCTCTCTCTCTCTTTTTTTTGGTGGGACCTGGGTTTAAACTCACATCCTTGCACTTGGCAGGCAGGTATTTGTGCCACAGAGCTATTCCTCCCTGCCCCCTCCCCACTCACATTTCCCATGTTTCACAATGAAGCTATCTTTATCCCTATCACCTGATTTATCATTTTTACCAGACACTCCTTTGACCTGGGTTTACAGTGAAATCCCAGCATGTGGGTAAGGACATTTGAGAACTTGGTATTAGAATTTTCTTTAAGATTAGATTTTTCTGAGAGGTAGGTGCATGACTTGAGTTAGCCTGTGGGTACAGGGTGGGAGGTTAAAGGTGTTCTTTCTCTTCCTTGAAGGGGTCTGTCAGGCAGGCTCCTACTCTGGGGTGGGTGTTGGTAGCCCAGCAGAAGGAGGTGGAGAGGCTCTTCATTACATTAAGGCAGTTAGTGAAAAGGGCAGCTGAGCATGTGCTCAGCCTGCCTGAGGCCCTGAGTACCATCCCTAGCACCAGCGATAAATTGTAAGACCTGATAGTAATGACAAAAGCTCTGTTTTCAAAGAGGACAGATCAAGGCCCAATTGGAAACCATACCTGGACAAGTTTAAGGTCACTGGGTCAACCTCTGTATCTGTGCTCTGTCACCACATACTTGAGCTAACGTGTTCCACCTTTGTGTAGTACAGTTTTGCCAATGTAAAATGGGCTGGCCAGGAAGATCTAGCTAATAAGTTCATGGGGAAAGGTGTATTGTATGCTTCATTAACATCACGTCCTGTGGAGACTCTAGTGATTTTATACATCAGCAAAAATGCTAATGGTATATTCAGCATGGGTACAGCAAGAGGTGGAAATGTCCCTTCTGGCATCGATCAGTTGTAGAGCTATAACTACTATAGGTGTACTCCTGTACTTGGTAGAACGTAGCTACGTGGTTGCCCAAATTGCACATGTCCTGCAGTGACAAACTTATGCACGAGGTGGCACTGTTTCCCCACCAGTCAATCCTAGGTTACACTTTACTTCCTCTACCCCGCCTGTGCACAGTAATTGGATCTGCCTTTGCTGTGTGGAAGCTTGTTGCCTGGCCAGGCTCCACCGGTACAGCACTGTGGACATGCACACTGGCCCATGATCTCTAGAGGAGACCTAAGTCACAGTAACAGAATGGAACCACTTTTGTGTTGTTTTGTGGTGCTCAAGGTAGAAGCCAGAGCCATACATGTATGTGCTAGACATGCTGCACCGCCAAGCTGCATCCCCAGCCCTTTTATACTTTTGACGATATTTATAAAAATAATACTTTAGATGTTACAGCATGCTTTTATATTTTGGACTCTTATTTTATTTTAGGTCTCACATATTTAAGAAGCTTGTAGGCCCTGGTTCCTCATACAGGACCCAATATATTCTTCCCCATACTGGTTACAGAACCAGGGAAAATATTCAGGTTGAGCTCCACTTTTGCTAGTCATCTGTCAGTACTGTTGGAGTAATCATTTCCTCTTCTTGGTCAGACACACTAGACAGCCATTTTCACAGATGTGATTATTCCGTGCTTCATACAAATTGTTCTGTTTTGTTTGTTTTTAGATCCGGGGATTTCTGTCACGGTTTGATAATGTCCTTCCTGTCAGCCTGGCATTTGACAAATGTACAGCTTGTTCTTCCAAAGTAAGTCATTTTACATTTGAGAGTTTTTTAGAAGGAAGCCCATCAGCACTTAACTTCAGCCTTTCTGGCTAGAGTCACCAAAACCAGTGTGTTTGTTTTCAGTTGTCTGTATCCTCCCTGAAAGCAACCTTATCACATCTGATTTCTAGTCCTCAGAGAGCTACTGAGCTACATGTTTTAACTCCGCATCAATACTTGCATCATGGTAATTTTGCCTTGGACTTGAACTTGCCTGATCTTTGTTCCTCCCCAGAGGGTTTGCTCCTTACATGGAGCTCATAGAACAATTTTTGGTTTTTATTTTGTTCTGAGGTGCCGAGGAGGGAAGCACTCATGCATGTTAGGCACACTTTACCACTGAGGCCCAACCCCAGCCCTCTTCAAAGACCAAATTTTAGGCTTGGCTCCGAATGTGGGGATACCAGGGAATCCTGGCTCTGTCTTTTGGAGATCTACATAATGACAAAAGAAAAGTAAATAGAGATTAGGGACCCAGATAGGGAGCCAATAAAAGGGCCCTTCAGCTTTGATCTTTCCAGCTGCTCTAAAAATAGAGCTGGTCTGCTGCCCCTTGTAATGGAAACCAGCTGATCCATTTCCAAACTGTAGTGATGGCAGCTCCCTTTTTAACTGGCTCTGAGATGTCTTCTGAGTCATGCTTATATGTATACTGTGTGTGACAGATTTCCTTTGGGTGTCCTTTTAAGCCTTCTTACACTCAGTAACTTAACCTGGGCTTTATAAAAACTCCTCATTCTTGGTAGGCAAAGATTTTTTTTTTTTTTCCTTAAAGTGCTGTGCAGAATCAGTTGGGATGTCTGGTCTCCAAGTCTTTATTACTATCCAAGACACCTCTGTTCTGTACCTTACCCCTGGTGTGTTGAGTTGAATTCTACGGAAGTTGTCTTCTCCAAATTGATGGACTTCTATTAAAAACTGTGGGTTTATTTTCTGAGAAGCACTCTGAAAACAGAACAAATTTAATAAACTGTGTTGATAAATTTGGTTAAATCTAGGTCCTCAAAAGCGGAGAATAACATTTTTTTTCTGCTTGCTTTGAAAGTAAAATAAGCCCCTCTTTTATTGTTATCTATCCCAAGTTGCCTTCGATGAGCTTTTTGAAGCTTATTCTTTGCTGTTAATGACCTGCAAGCTCATTCTTCCTTTAGTTTCTAGTCTAAAATATCTTATCCACCTAGGTTGGATCTTTAAAGGAATCTGTGTGAACTTCTCTTGCAAGTTTTAGCTTTGTGTGCTCTTTGTGGAACTTATTTTTTCTTTGTATAGCTGAGCTAATTGGTCTTTAAGTAACTGAAGAGTATTAATTTTCACACTGAACTTGTTTGGCTCAAGTGCCAGAAGTTTTTCTATGGCTTTATGTAAGTCCAGATCATCAACGAAATAAAGCTAAGTGCATTCTCTAAGTAAGATGCAAACATCCATTCTCTCTTGTTCTATTTCTAATTAGCCCATGTGATACTGTTTATGAAGGAATCACAAGCATACCAGCTGACTAGGGCCCCTGTGTGCTTTAAAAGATAATAGCTTTGCCTTTTCCTTTTTTGCTTATTGGAAGCATTAAATTAAATATAGGTATCACGTTTTTGTCAGCAAAACGATTTCCTCTCGGTGGTCATTCTGTGAGTCCTGCTCTACATAAACATGCTTGCCAATTTAATACAAACCGACTTGGATTTTAACAGCTGTGCTCTTCCCACAGCGATCACTTTTCATGTGGGCCAGGGATTGAGTTTCTTTTGTGCTAGAAAGGTTGCTTCATCAGTGCCTGTATTTCCTTACAGTAGAAGTGCAGCATTTACTTACTTGGCTACCTTCTTTATTTGCCAAAAAGAATGTCATTTTCTATCATCTGCAAACCCAGTATTAATACTTTGAAATGACACATCCAATTACATTTCCATCTCTGGGCCTGCGTGTGTTTTTTCAGTGCATACTTAGCTTGATACTTCTTAGAATGGGTCATATCATAGTTGTTAGTGTTTTGAAAGGATTTTTTTTTTTTTCTAGAATTGACTTTAAAAGTTTTCTTTGTTGATATCCACAAAATAATTGTTTTCTTTGGTACAGTGGTACCTCAGTTCATGAACTAAATTCTGTTCACAATTCTGTTCACAAACCCAATTGACAAGAACCAAAAGAAATTCAGTGGTTAGGTTCGTTGTTGACCCTGTGTGGAAATTTGATTCAGTTCAGGACCAATTCAGTTTACAGAGTCTTCGGAAAGAATTAAATTCATGAACTGAGGTACCGCTGTAGTTGAGATTGATGATTTTTCCTCTAGGACCAAGGTCATCCTTGTGTCTTGATTTAGCTACAGAGTACTAATGTTCTTATTAATTTCTTTGATTATGAAATGGTAATAATGTAGGATATAGGTCTTCTCAGTAACCAAAGATAGGGAAGAGTATAGCTCTTTGCTTATATGCCACGGAAGGCCAAGTCTAAGTCATCTACCCAAGAAGCATTTCTTAGACTGGCTGATTTTAGCTTAACAAACAACCAGGTGAATTCTTGCATTTAAAAAAAAAAATTGATATGGGAATCCCAGACAGGTGTCATCCCTGAAACTGGGCAGGGTGGGACATGCCTATAATCCCAGCACTTAGGAGGCTGAGACAAGAGGATCATTATGAGTCTGAACTGCATAGCAAGACCCTGTACCAAATAAATAAAAAAGATTAAATAATAAATTTTTTTCCTAAAAAAATGGAAGAATCTCAGAAGGTGGCAGGTGTTGCAGAGTTGCTTTCATTTTAATTTGTTTCTTTTATTTTTATTTTATTTTTTAAGAATTTTTTATTTTATTTATTTATTTCTTGTTTCAGAACCTTTGTTTATTCACTCATTTTTATGGCCGGCTCAGCCCACCCCAAGGGCAGGGCTGGTGCAGCATGTGGTGCCGGGGATCAAACCGAGGTCCTTGAAGCCACCCAAGCTTTCCCAAGCAGGCGCTTTAGACCACTGAGCCATCCTGCCGGGCCCCTGTTTCTTTATTTTTTAAAAAATGTATTTAGTACAAGGTTTACAGGGCCTCACTACACAGATTGAACTTGTAGTGACCCTCCTATTTTTGGTCTCTCAAGCACTGGGATTACAGGCACATGCCACCACACCCAGTCTCAGTCACCCTCTCAGTGCACCCCAGGGATGGGGTCTGCATGGCATGTAGGGGATTAAATCTGGTCCCTGTATCTGCCTAAGCAGGTGCTTTAATCTGCCTGCCTGCCTGCCTGCCTGCCTGCCTGCCTGCCTGCCTGCCTGCCTTCCTTCCTTCCTTCCTTCCTTCCTTCCTTCCTTCCTTCCTTCCTTCCTTCCTTCCTT
>PVJA010012434.1:0-52088 GCA_004027025.1 Myocastor coypus | reverse complement strand
GGTGCCAGGGATTGAACCGTGGTCCCTGTGGTTGTCTAAGCTTGCCTAAGCAGGTGCTTTAGACCATTGAGTCATCTCACTGGCCCCTATTAGACAATTTTGGAATGATACTTGTTTTGCTTTCTTTTTTTTCTCTGAGGGTGAATACAATGATATGAAATTATGTTGGAAGCAAAATTTTTCACAGAGGCCTTCTGTGTTGAAGTGAGTACTTAGAAATCAAATTAGTTTGCAAAAAGTAGAAAAAAATACAGAATGATGCACTGTGCAGAATCACTGGATAAAACTAACACAAAGCTGGTCAAGATTTTCTTGAAAAATGACAAAAGCGAAGAACTGTGAAAGCAACAAAAGTCAAGAATAGGGAAAATGAGAACTAGTGTCCAGCCATTAACGTGAGTCTGTGTTGTTCTCTGTGCCTTTTTCATGGTTCCTTGGAAGAACATCTACCTTACAATATTTGTATGTGTTTGTGTTTGTGTGTGTGTATGTGTACATGAATGTATGGTATACATGATATTTCTATCCATTTTGGTGGAATTTAGACACAAAATTAGATCACAAATATTTTCACTGTTTTCTCTCTCCCCTTTCTCTCCTTTCTTTCCACTGTATTCTTGATTACCTTTTCCATGTCCAGAGAGTCTCCTCTGCTTCTTTTTCCTTTGTTTTGTTTTTTTTTTAAATGTCTACAGACATTAAGTGTGTGAAGCAAAATAATGGATTTAAAGTTTAAAGCATTGGGGGCCAGAGAGATAGCTCAGGGGCACAAGTGCCTGCCTGGCAAATACAAGGTCCTGAGTTCGATCCTCGGTTCCACCAAAAAATAAAATAAAATAAAATAAAATAAAATAAAATAAAATAAAATAAAATAAAATAAAATAAAATAATGCTCAAAGCATCTGTCAGAAGCCAATATATTGATTGCAAAGTAAGAGTTACAGAAAGCAAGCATGGAAATGCAACCAAAATTACACTATCAGAAAGCTTCCCAGTAATTTATTTTCCTCTTTATAAAGCAATCCTGAATCTCCTCCCAAAGAAATTAACCAGTTGTCATTAGCAATTGTTAAAGTCCAGACTCTGAGAGTGCAGGACTCTATTCAATACCCAGCCTGCCGTGCTGACCCCCCAACCCGAGTCGCACCTAGATGTCAGCTGAAACTGGGCGTGGTGGTGTGCACCTGTAATCCCAGTGTTTGTGAGGCCGAAAACAGGAAGGATCACTACAAGTCTCATCTACATAGGTAGACCCTGTAGATCTTCTACTAAATACATTTTTAAAAAAAGGACTGCCGATACCTAGAATGTGATAAAATTCTTTGCAAACACAACAATTCCTGTTTTTTTAGTTACTCTCAAAATTCATGTTTGCACTTCATTCTCAGTGTAGCAGTACTGAGCTTCATGGTCTTCTCGAGATGACTGTCCAATGAGGTCCCTGTCTTCCTGCCTTCCTGAATCAGTGCTGGGAAAAAGTACTTCACTGAGGGAATTTATTGGCTCAAATATCTACCGTGTGAAGATGCCCCTTCCAGGTCCCAAAGGTGCAGTGCTCCAGGCGCCATGTTGGATTAAGAAATGAGACGTACTGTGAACTTGCTAACACATTCATCTTGCACT
Source organism: Myocastor coypus (assembly GCA_004027025.1). Classification (NCBI taxonomy): domain Eukaryota; kingdom Metazoa; phylum Chordata; class Mammalia; order Rodentia; family Myocastoridae; genus Myocastor; species Myocastor coypus. Next base: position 50,465 of record PVJA010012434.1, on the reverse strand, counting down.
TGCTGGTCTCCAGACCTGTCATGACTGAGAAATGAATCTCTTTTCTTTATAAAATAATCTGTGTGTGTGTGTGTGTGTGTGTGTGTGTGTGTGTGTGTGTGTGTGTGTGAGAGAGAGAGAGAGAGAGAGAGAGAGAGAGAGAGAGAGAGACTATTCTAGGCTTCCAGGTCGTTTATATTTTAAGTTAGTACAGTAAGTCTTGTAAGTTAACTGTAGGTACAAGAAGGTTTTGGTCCCACTGGTTACATGTCGAAAGTTGTACTGTGATCCATGCTGAATATTATGATAATGTGAATATATTAAATGAATATAACTTTATTCCTTCTTTCCTTCAGCCCATATATAGGATACAAAATGGCAAGAAATTTGATGATGGCACTGTAGGTAGAACTATAGCAAAACAAAAACAAACTGATCTACATATACAGTGAAAACCTTTATAATTTTGTGAAAATATTAGTCTCTTTCCTTAAAAGAATTTTATATTCCCCTTTACACATATTTATTCCTGGATTATTGTGTTTTTTTTTGACATCTAAGTGCAGTTAAATGGCTAAAATTGTACCAACACTTTTTGGTCTGTAAGTCTGTAAATGCATATTCTTAACTTCCAGAATAAAAGCTTAGTGATACTAGTACTCTATAACATAGGTACTTGGGCTTAACATCACTATCTTTCTAAGGATCAAACATCTTAGACATAACTTGGAACTGGTGTTATCTACCAATGGTTGATATTATAATAAATCTCTATAGAATGTGATAAAAGAAGGGCTACAAGGATAGGCAATATTTTGGCCCTAACCCTTCAAGGTGAGTGAAGACTCAGGACATAAGAGAACCTGTGCTGTAAAATCCTACAACTCAATGGTTTCCCAAATTTTTTGTTTAAGGAGATTATGGGGTTATAGAGGAAAGGAATTGAAGATAAGTAGTATACCTAAGGAGAGTCACCTAGACCAAAAACATTCTCTCAGTCTTTCACACAGAGCAAATTCGTCAAGCAATGGCTGTGACTCATCCAGATGTCTGACACTGACAACAGTTCTACAAAATACTGTATGTGGTCTCAAAGTAAACCCTGAGGGGATTTGACTGACCTTGGGAGATACAAAGGTTACATGTTTTGTTATATAGGTCTGCTTTAACTTGCCCTTAACTACCCAGCAGAAAAGTTTGACCATGAAGCATGAAACATAAAGCTAGATCAGTATGCTGAGCTGTAAATGGCTTAAATAAATAGCTTCCAACATTGCCAGTTTTGCCAATAATCCACTGCGATTATGGAACATTGGATTTCTCTTAGTTCAATGAGAAGAAAAATTTTTTGTGCCAATAATGATTAGAAAAATTGTCATATCTACACCAGTGCTCTTTATAACTACTAGGACAATAATATGCATTGTATCAAACACTGGAAATGTACTACTAAGGTGTTTTGAATCTGTCACATTGTTACTTCTTATTAAATGCAATAAAACAATAAAATAAAATGGTACCACACACACAAAGAATTGTCAATCCAAAGGCTATCATTTTGACACCTTTTATTCAATTACTAGTGAGTGGGGATAGATGATGCAATTTAACATAGAAGCAAAGTTTAATAGCTGTCTGTGTCAGGATGATAAGCCCCTGAGAGTATATCTCTTTTGGTGAAAACTGATAGTAGTACCTAATGATAATCATTTGTGTGTGCTTTTTCAATAAATGATTCTTAAGACATAAACTATTTTCTAAACTAGTACAAAATTATCTAGAGGCCTACTGTTATCAACATTAGGTCATAAAACATTTTTTCAGAGTATTGATACATCAGTGTTACAGAAATCCTTCTGACAAGAAGATATGAAACTTTTAAAATAACTGTATAAGCAGACAGCACTCTTAAGTATCTGTTTATTTGACTTTGAAAGTTGTTTATGAAAGAACAAGGATAAATGTTTCAAAGATTCATCCAGAGAAGAGCATTTCATGTTCACCACTCACTAATGTACACCATGCTGCTTTATTCAGAGAGACAGATTGTAGGCTCATAGTAACTAAAAAAATATTCCAGTAATAATTAGTCCTTCAATTCTTAGCACTTTTAGCAGCAGTTTCTCACTTAAAACAATAACAAATAAAGTGGTTATATGTTGACTATCACTATCCTAGTATGCTGCTGGAGTGTATGGTTTGGAAATGTAGATGGCCTGGTGCAAATTCTAAATTCCTTTAAACTTTCATTCACAAGCAAATGAGTTTCTTCTGGGGCATACAAGTAGAGAGCTGAGGGAAAAGAGCAAACAGAGCCTTGCTTATGGAGGGTTTTATTGAACTACAAGTTCCCATTCTTGTAAGTGTTCTTGAGAAATTTGAAAAAAACTACACAAAGTCATGAGGACCTAGAGATAACAGTTCTGAGTTTGTGATCTCAGTCTCTGTACTGAGAGATGGGCTACGTGTGTTTTCTGTCTTCACATGCGTGTGTATCCTTGTGTATTTTTTAACCAATAAATTGTAGTAGAGTGATGTTTTGTGAATTTTAACACATGTTAATATTATGTGGCTTTTTATTTCTTTCTCTTAGAAGTCATGACATTAGTGTGTAGGGATATATGGTTTTGGAATAATCTCAGCTAAAATCTAGCACCCATGATCAAAATGGGAGAGAATGAGCTTTTAAATGTTTCTAGGCCTGGATTTGAAGTCCACTACCTGTTTCCCAGATATTATGGAGAAGAGACATAGCCCATCTTGAAGGGTCCTTCATGAACATGCAGACAGCTGAAACTAAGCAGCAATGTTTATTGTTATTTCATGCTTTAAATTCTTGGGCAATATGTGGCATATTTAAACATAACTCATATCTCTCCATAGCTTTTGTATTAAGTGTTTATAATGGTGTCTGTGTTCCTCATATAGCAAACATGAGTGTCTTCCAGTTGACATGCATTTGACCTTAATTATTGCTACATGGATATATTTCTGAGCCCTGATATCAGTCAGCACTTGCAAAGGGATGAAAGGTCCTAAGGAAAATGATTACTCTTGCAAGAATTGCTGCAGTTCCAATGGTGAAGAGGAAGTATTAGATCTGGTGGCACTCTGAAGCATGCTGATATGTAATCTCATAATAAAACTAGTAATTTTTTCTTTTGCTTAAAATAAATTCAAATTTAATGATTCAAAATATTAATTCGCTATTAGAATACATCAGCTATACTTAGATATTCAGTTATTCTTACCACATTAATTAGAGACACTTGCTTTTAATAATAAATTAGTACTATTACAGGTCTTTATTTAAATGAATTTCTGAAGATAAAGGCATTTGGAATTTTATATTGCATGTGTGAAATTTATTTTTTTAAGTCACAATGAATTGTTAGGTGAAATTATGCTCCTATAGTTTGAGTATAGCTGACGTATTATAGTAGACAGTAGCTAGTTGGTGGTGGGACAGAGTAATTTTTTTTAAATTTTAAGGTAGTGTCTACAGGGTGTTCAGAGTCTCACTACTAGATTTGTCTCATAGTGATCCATGTGTTTACAGCCACCCAAGAGCTGGGATTCAGGTGTGCACCACCACAGCCAGTCTCAAATTCCCTCTCAGTGTGCCCTGGGGTGGGGCTGTCACAGCAAGCCCAGGGATCAAATGCCCAGGCCCTATGCCTGCTTGCAGGTGCTTTAATGCACTGAGCTATTTGGCTGGCCCTTAGAGTACTTTTAAGCTGTAGTTAAGCTTGCTGTAAAATCTTAGCCTTTTCTTTTTCCAATCAGCTAATAATTCAGCATTACTCTTACTGTTTTGTGCATTCTCTTTACTTCCCAGCAAAAATGCCAGGTTCTTCATATGTGAACAAAATTTATTGAGAAAAATCAGACATTAATAACTGGTAATCCACATGTAAATTCTTATCAGTAAGGGGGTGATCTATATTCATTGATTTTTCTGCCATGCATACTTACAGAGATTTAGGAAGTTCTTAACTAGCAATATTTTTAGACCTGAGAGTGAAGGGAAATGTTTAAGACTATTATCTTTCACCAATATTTATATAATAAGAACAGTGTTGTGTAAGCTTTTGAAAATGGAGGCAGATAGACTTGTTTTTATGTTGTAGTGGCTGTGTTCCTGTTTCTGACGCACTATTCCTAAGTGCTACTTTTCAGTCTAGATCACTTTGTCCTGGTCATTTTAACTTTCTCTGAAGGTTGTTCCTTCTTACTATACAGACTGCTTCCATCCAGCTAAGCTGTGCACAACTCACTACCCTGCAAGAGTGCAGTGTCCATGGCCATCTATGGCTATTTCTTACAGTATTTGTTTCTGAATTCAGTAAGGGCAAAGACTATGTCAGCTTTAATTAATGACATTCCTTAGCACAGTGCTTAGAAATATTACAAATGAAATAAAGTTAGTTTGAATAAGCTAAACTTAGAATGATAGGAAGGATATTAAAATTTTTACGGCAATGAGGACAGAGTCAGTGATAGTGCAAGCCATGATGGTAAAGGCTAATTAGACAAGAGAGGATAAGATAGGGCAGAAGGCAGTGCAAGGAGGATAGATGGAAACCTTACACCTAGCTCCTCTAACCTGTACCAGAGAAAATTACCCTCAGCATAGTATTAGAACTCCCAAAAACCTCTTGCAGTTTCTTTAACTTTCCTATAGCCATTTTCATGTGTTCTGTAGCACAAAATTATTTGTGGACATAATTTATTATCTTAATAAATGTTTCCCCAAGAATCCTTGTGGAACAAAAGGTTTCTTTCCTAGACTGTAGCAATGGGGTGGTAGGAGAGGTGGATCCTAGTGGAAGGACGTTGGTACTGTGCCTCAGAAGGGAAGAGTGGGTCCCAGCTATTTCTGGGCCATGAAGGGGAGGCTTTTCTCTAAGATGTGGTTTTTTGGGTTTACTGCAGGCTTAGGAAGAAGCCAGCTGATCACCGTTTGGTACCTCTGAAGCCATGAGCTTAAATAAAACTCTTCTCTCAATAACTTAATAATCACAGATGTTTGTGATAGATAGTGATGAAAATGTGGCTAATGCTTCGCTATGGAATTTTAAATAGGTGGGATGATATCGTTCGCAGAATTCTGTTTCCAGAAAGATTACTGTTTGGTTGATTCATAGTCAGTACCCAATAATTTCTAGGTAAATTAAATATGTTCAATTATGAAAATGTAAAGTGTTTTTGTATGCACTTCTTTAGAACTGGCTTGTTTATATACATTATATATACATATACACACACACACACACACATATATATATATATATATATATATATATATATATATTTATGGAAGGGTCTACAGGGTGTTCAGGGTCTCACTACTAAATCATACTTATAGTGATCTGCCTATTTACAGCCTCTGATGTGCTGGAATTACAGATGTGCACCACCAAGCCCAGCATAGATTACCTTCTCAATGTGCCCTAGGGGCAGGACTAGTACAGTATCCCTGGGGATCCAAACCAGAATGCTTTAATCCACTTAGTTATTTGGCTGGCCCTTAGAACTGGCTTGAAAAAAAGTTAGAAATCAAGGAAAAACTAAATAGAATTGCGCATTGAATATTATTTGTGAATGTTTTCTTGATGAAAATACAATTATAAATAAGATTATTTATTGTCAACTGTATGCATGAAACAAGTAAAAAGAATAATTTTCAGTTTCTTTGTGCCATGAAGACTAAAGGCATAGGTTTCAGATTTTGACTCTTAAGAGAATTTTTCTTTTTTCCCTGTCAGTTTAATAAAAGCATCCTTCAACTTGAACATTCTAAATTCAAGAAACAAAATCAGAAGAATTTTAAAATATAACTTCTTGATAGATCATGATTTATTATAGTAATTATTTTTCCCCATACTATAAAACATAAAAGCCATAGACATGAGAGCAAAGACTTTGTTTTCATCTTTGGTCTCTCGAACTTCACACATTTCCTTCACAGCATAATTATATATGCTGATGAGCGGAACTACACTGGGAGGTGGAAAGGAGTGAATATCAGCATATTTACACATATCTAGATTAATATATTATTCACATTGTAGTAAGCTTACATATTTGCATAGTAGGGAATATGTAGAGATAAGTCCTGTTATGTAGAAGGCATTGTAAGAGTCATTGATAGGCATTAAACTACTAGGAACTGTTCACTCTAATGAGAAAAATAGCTTGTTCTCAGAGCTTTGTACATAGTAAGGATAATAAGAGTTCAATGTATTATTATGTCATCTTCAGCATTCTGATTGTTTCTCAGCTTTTGTCATGTTGACATACTCTCCAGGAATTCTAGAATAACAACATTCCTGTCAGCCTTGGGAGATGCTACAGAGACCATATCTGGAAGTCTGCTCATTCTGTTGTTGGCCAGTGGGTACACATCAATCAGAGCCCTCATTTGTACAGTGCTTATAGTGGAGTGACTGACAGGTGATCTTGACAAATGGTTCTCCTGGGACACTGAAGTTCAACCGAGAGATTTATTTATTTATTTACTTTTTGGTGGGACCAGGGTTCAAACTCACGACCTTGCACTTGCCAAGCAGGCACTTGTGCCATGCAGCTATCTCCCCAGGCCCAACCAAGAGGTTTAAAACACCCATAAATGTTATTTCTGTTGAAAGGTCTCTAAGTTTATCAATTAGTCCCTAAGTGATCTTAGCTGATGTAACTATGTCATTTAGTTTTTCTGTCAGTTCTATAAATGAACCTCACTCCATCTAATAACGGATGTAATTAAAGAAACTTAGGTAAAATTGCATGTTTGTATTCGTTTCTTCAGATACTTTTGTTCAGCTTAAAGAAAAAGCTCAATTTAAATAACTTTTAAATACTTGTGCATATGAAAGGGCTCAAAGAAAGTGCAGACTGTACTATGCTAATATGTTTTTGGGAAAAAATCCTTTGAAGAAATATTTGCTGTTGACGTGAAGGATAGACAAAAAAGTGACTCTGTTAAGTGCATTAAGAACATCATAGTATATTAAGTGATGGAAAATGTCTGATATCAAATATTAGAACCCAAAAATTGTGAATTGCTTTTTGGAGAGGCAATGGAAATAATTTCATGTTTCCTTAGAGTATTAGCATCTAGATTATTTAAATAATGTAAAAATATCAGACAGGCTAAAATAGAAGATCCAGTCAAAAGTGGGTAATTGGAATGAACAGACAATTCTCATCTCTCCAAGAAATACATAGAAAAGGGCAAAAAAAAAAAAAAAAAGGAAAAGTATTTAATAACTTTGGCCATTAGGAAATGCAAATTAAAACAAGATTGATGGGAATACATGGTGGCACGTACCTCTAATCCAAACACTTGGACAGCTGAAGAAGGAGTGCTGCCATGAGGTGGAGGCCAGTGGGCAATACAGTGAGTTGAAGATCAACCTGAATTATACAGGGAGACTGTCTTCAAACAAATAAACATTGATGGTATATCTTACCTTAGAAAGAAAGGCTATCAACAAGAAACAACCAATGTTAGTAAGGATGAGTAGAGAAGGAACTCTTCTGTGTTGCTGGGGGGAATCTAAATTAGCACAATCAGTACAAAAATTAGTATGGAGATTCCTCAAAAAACTAAAGCTAACAATTTTATTCAATCCGGCTATTTGCCTACTAGATATCATCTCAAAGGAGTTAAAGACAGCATCTTACAGTAATATATTCCTACCCATGTTTATATCAATGCAATCCATAATATATAAAGTAAGAAAGCAGCCTGTCTATTCATCAGAAGTTGAATGAGTAAAGACTATGTGGTATGTATACGCAGTGTGGGACTACTCTGTCATAAAGATGGATAAACTTGAGACATTTGTAAAAATAATGACTATACCTTGAGACCATAGTATTAAGTGGTATAAATCAGACACACAAACTTAAATATCATATGGTTTCTCTTATGTCAGAAGCTGAAAATATACAGAGTAAAGTAAAAGATACATAACAGGAAATAGAGTTTTGTAAATGGGAAAGGGGACTAGGCTATGGCACAGGAGTGAGGAGGGGATCATGTGGCACATTTTTCTTTGAAACAGTTACAACGTGTTATGTTCACATACCAACTCCTCAAAAAGTATATGGTCTTTGTGTTCTACAAGTGTACTACCAAAAATTAAAACAGGCAGAAGAAATGTTATCAAGGCACACAATTAGTCCAGTATTGACAAATGTATTTTAAAATTTGATGTGATCTAAAATGGCCATTGCAATTTCAATGTTAAATTAACAAGATAAATTACAGAGTATCATTCCATTGCTATTGTTGATGAAAAGTGAAACTTCTAATAAATCATCTAAATGTATTTTGGCATTATGGTGAGGGCAAAACATCCGAATTTTGATAGATTTTTTTTAATACATTTCAATACACATATCGGTTCAGTAGCTATCCATATTTTTACTTCTGGCAAAAATTTCTACCAGTATTTCTTTGCAAGGTTTTACCTATTGTGTAATCTACTTTTGATGACATATCATGAGAAAATGAATAAAAGACCCTAATTATTAGATACCATCAATATCCATGCTATAATAAATGGGAATCATCAGTTATATCTTGCCATAAACCTTTTCACATAATTTTTCCTCAATGTATAGGATGTATATACAGGTAATTTCACATTACTTTTATACATGTAACTGGAAAATTAAAATTATAGTTGTGACTTCGATCATATTTATGTTTGATATCATTGACTAGAGCTTGAAGTAATGAAATCATGGTCAGTGTGAAGAAAGAAAACTTCCTTTTTTCTTAGATTCTCTGGTAATCTTCAGATTACCCTGAAGCCTAATTATGAAAGCAGATTACTTATTCATAACCAGTCGTGTTCAGCTCTTTGAACAAAGGAATCTCTAACACCTCTGATTGTTGCATGTACCACTAGGGTGCAGTACTAGAAGTTGGATGACACAAAATATGGGTCAATATTTACGAACAATCTCCAGTTTTCCTCCATCGTAGGCTGACAGGCAGAAAATGCACAGGGTCTGCCCACAGAGGCCTCCTAGGAATTGTGGGACTGCCTCTGAAGGACACTAAGGCCCCTGCTCTGAACTTCTAAGATGAATTGGACACAGCATGTACAAACCTGCTATGTGCACTGACTTGCTGCTGCTGCTGAAAACTGCCTTTTTCACTAACAGGTTTGTTTTCACTCACGTACACTTCTTATGTAAAACATCAAAATCTAGTTCTCAAAAAGCTGCTTATCTTCATTATGGTCTCTGGGGGAGTGGGCTTGGGTTTCTCATGTCACCATATGTACAGAAAACATTATTTTTAAATAAATGTCAACTTGCAAGTGGCATTAATCAAATTTACAAGATTGTTTTCTAATATGCTTTGCCTGTCAACTTTCTTGGTAATTCTTTTACACCCTGCAGAGAAAATGACCTATCATACAATCTGTTGATGGCATTCATTGAATTAGAATTAGGTTTATAATAAATCTCACACACTTTGAAGTACAGTAATCAAGAGAATATGTTATTTAGCATGTAACACTTCCATCTGGTGTATATTAGGCTATTCAGTCCTGTGCAAGCAGAAGACTTGCCTTATTCTTAAAATGAAGAAATATATTTGTTGTCTTACCCACATTTTATTTCACTCTGAAGAGAATAAAAAATAGATAAAGCATTAGGAACAATACCCAATTAAAAACAACCAAGATGATAGTTATTCACAGTGATGGTTACATGCTTACATTATCCATTGTTGTGTTCAGGGTAGTTGCACAGTTTACCAGCCATAAGCATGTAAAATTTGTCTAAATAATTTTGAGCACTAACTGCTCCCTTCAAAAACCAATAGAAATCTTTATTACAATCATCTTAGTTATCATGTGTATACACATACATGATGTTTTCCCTTCATTTTTTTCTTTCCCTCATCCTCATTCCTTCTGAGTAGGATGAAGATATAGTTCCTTTTTACTATATCTGCTGTGTCTCTCAGATTTTATTTACTCATTGAGGCTCTCTCAGGAGGGAGGTAATGTTTACACACGTGGTCTGATTTACTTCACATATGAGTATAGCCTCTACTTGAATCCATTTACTTATAAATGGATTTACTTATACTCAAATTAACCTTTCTTTATAGTTGAGTAATACTGCATTGAATGACAAAGTGATTCTTTACAGTTGGGTATAAAAGTATCACATCTTTTTTTCTTATCTGTTCCTCAGGTGATGGGCATTTGGGTTGTTCTTAAGATTTAGTTATGAAAAATTGGACTGTTATAAGCATGGATGCACATATATGGTCGTTGTATGGTTTGCAGTTTTTCTTGAAAAATACTCAGAAGGGGAAATATCTTGGTCAAACTGGATGTCTAATTCTGTTTTTTTTGAGGAATCTTCACACTAATTTCTACAGAGGTCATACCAATCTATACTCACACCAACAATGTAGAAGTCTTCTTTTAATCACAACCTCTTCAACATTTGTTATTAATTGACTCCTCTATGACAGCCATTCTTTCTGGGGTGAGAAGAAATCCCAGTGTTGTTTACATTTGCATTTCTCAGATGAATAGTAATAGTGAATATTTTTTCATATATTTATTTTCTATATGTATTTCTTCCTCTGAGAAGCACGTATTCAACTCAGATGCCCCTTTTGGACTGGATCTTTGAATTTTGCAATATCTTAAAATTTGTTACATATTCTAAATAGAAGTGCTTTTTCATAGTGACTGTTGGCTAAGAATTTTTTTCCCCCAATTTGTGGGCTCCTTTTTGCTCCATTTGTGATTTCTTTTGCTGCACTAAAGCTTTTTGATAAGATGAAATTGCAGTTGTTGACTCTTTAAAGTATTTCCCACGAAGTTTGTTTTTTATTTATGAGCTCCCTGCCTACCCCTAAGCTTTCAAGAAACCTACCTAATTTCTTTTCCAACAGACTTGGCGTTTCTGTTTTAATGTTTAGATCTTTAATCCATTTTGACTTTAGTGTAGGGCATGGTGATGGATGTGGATCTAATTTTAGTTTTTTTGTATGTAAAGCCAGTTTTTCAGCACCATTTGTTAAAGAGACTATCTTTCTTCCACTGAACATGTTTGGCCTCTCTCTGAAACATAAGGTATTTTAGTGTATTCCTAAACTTCTAAACTGCTAAATTGATCTTCAAGTATATTTGTTTGTTTGTTTATGTATTTATTTATTGATTACCAGTACTATGCTGATTTTATCACAGTAGATTTTTAGTGTAATTTTAAGTCAGGAATTGTAATGTCTCTTATTTTTCTTTTGTGGGCTAGGATTGCTTTAACTACTTTAGATCTTTTCTGGTTCTAAATTAATTTTAGAAATGCATTCTTTAGATCTGTTAGTTAACTTAGATTGTGATCATATTTTTAATTTTATTGACTGACATTGGATTGTTCAGAATTTTTCTTTTTTTATTATTATGTATTTGGTACATGATCTTATGGTGCAGCTCAGACTCTCAGTGATCCTCATGTTTTCTGCCTCCCCAGTCCTGGGATTACAGGTGTGCACCACCATGCCCAGACAAATTACCATCTCACTGTGCCCTGATAATCTATTATATAATTTATTTTTGATAACATATCATGAGAAAATGAATAAAAGACCCTAATTATTAGGTACGGTGTAGTATGTGGTGCCAGGGATCAAAGCCTTGTCCCTGTGCTTGCCTCTGAAGGTACTTAGTCTGTTGAGCTATCTCGCTGAGCCTGTGTTCACAATTTTATATCTTTTTAACTGAGTTTTAGTATAATGTCTGTATATAAGAATCTGTCAATTTTTTGTTTGTTTTCCATCCTATGAGAGTGAAGATTTTCAAGGTAAATATGTTCTTCTGAATTTCCACATGATCTATAGTAGTTCTGTCATTTTCATTACTTATTGCTTGAATTTAAGTTATTTTTTCAAGGCAGTTGGCTAGTGCTTATCAATTCTATTTAATCGTTCAAAGAACCAACTTTTTGGCTCTTTAATTCTTTGGATTGTTTTCCTTGCCTTAATTGCATTCATTTGTGCTCTGATTGTATAATTTCTTCCTTTCATTTGGCATAGGCTTCTTTTTCTAGAAGCTTGAGGTGCAGTATTAAAGCATTTATTTGTTCTCCTTCTGTTTTCCTAAGGTAACGGTTCATATCCATATAATTTCCTTTCAGAACCACTTGCATTGCACCTCACAGATAATGTATTTGTATTTTTGTTTGATTGCAGATGTTATTTAATTTCTCATTTAATTTCTTCTATGACCCATCAATTGTTCAGTAGGGTGCTATTTGATTTCTCTGTTTATGTAGTTTTGCAGGTTATTTTGTCAGTAATTTCTCATTTTGTTGCTCTATGATAAGACAATTTGTAGGGGATAATTTCAATTTCCTTGTATTTACTTAAGCATGTTCTATGGATGAGTATGTGATCTCTTTAATATCACATGTGCAGGTGAAAAGAATGTATATTCCTATATTTTTAGGAGCACTGTAAATGTGTGTACTACATCCATTTGTTTAAAGGTTTTGTTTATCCCTGCTACCTCTTTGCTAATTTTTGTGTAGTTGATCCATATCTTTGAGACAATGTGATCTGAAGGTTCCTGTTAAGATTGCATTTTTTGTTATTTGATTTTTCATGTCCTTTACAATTGGTCTTATAGGCTTGTGTGCTTCTATATTTGGTGAAGACATATTTATGATTGTAATCTCTTAAAGTTCTTCCTTAATAAGTATGCAATGACCTTCTCTAACTCATTTGATTATTCTTTGTTTCAAATTCACATGATTTGAAAAGAGAATTGGTACTCTTTTGTTTTTTTTTTTTTTTTTTTGAGTTCCTGGTGCATGGAGTGTGGTTTTCTATCTTTTGACTTTCCGCCTATGATTTCCCTTTTGAGTTCAATTGTGTTTCTTGTATACAGCATATAGTTGAATTTTGTTTATTCATTCACTCCATCAATTCATCACTTTTAATTGGAGAATTAAGGCCACTTACATTTTTTTTCTTTTGAAGGTATCAACTTTTAATATATAGGTCTTTGAGGAAACTTTAAATCTGTAAATTTTCCACTCTGATAGCATCACAGCTAAAGAATTTCTTATTTTCTGTGTGTATTTTAAACTTCTAGGGACTGCTGCTAAATTGGTAAATAATGGAACATACCATATTTTTTCTCAATATCATTTATAAGAATACTATTTCCCTAAATATTCTACACTTTTTAATAATATAGGTTGATATATATATATATATATATATATATATATATATATGTATAATCTTTTCAATTGAAATGTTTCATAATGAAGCCCACTTACATTGATAGCTATAACTAATATGGATAGGCTTACCTTTGTTATGTTATTTTCCTGCTGTTGGTTCCCTAATTTTTGCTTCTGTTTAATTGTTTGTCCTGCTTGGCGATTTATTTTTGTTATTGTTCTTAGAATTATGGCCATTTTTCTTAGTTTCTTGAATAAGTTTAGTACTTTTTCTTGGTTTGGTATGGTGGTCATGAATTACTTTAGTTGTTGTCTTTTAAGTGTTTTACTTTAATTTTGAAAGGTAGTTTTGCAGGGTACATGAAACTCATTGGAAGTTGTTTTCTTTCAGCACCTGAAATACTTCGCTCCAAGCTCTTGTTAATTTGATGATTTGTGTTAAGAAATCTACGGTGATTTTTTTTTTCAATTTTTATTTATTATTTTTATTCTGGTTTCAGAACCTTTGTTTGTTTATTCACTCATTTTTATGGCCGGCTCAGCCCGCCCCCCAGAGGGCAGGGCTGGCGCAGCATGTGGTGCTGAGGATTGAACCGTGGTCCCTGAAGCCTCCCAAGCTTTCCCAAGCAGGCGCTTTAGACCACTGAGCCATCCCGCCAGGCCCCTCTACGGTGATTTTTGATGGGCTTTCCTCTTTATAGGATCTGTTTCTTTTCCCTAGAAACTTTTAATACACTCTTCTTGCACTGACTTTCTGGGATCTTCATTAACATACATCTGGGTTAGATTTATTTTGTTTAATGCTAATTGGAGGTGTCTGTGCTTCTTTTTTCTGTATGTCAGATTATTTCACCATGCTTAAGAAGCTTTCTGTTCTTTTACAAATAGCCTTTTTATGCCATTTGTTTTGGCTCCTACTTTTTCATTGATACCTATCAGTCTTATGTTGTTTATCTTTGCATCATCTTGTAGCTGTTGACCTGTCATTTCTTATTTCCTTGTTTCACTCAAGAGATCTTCTCTTTCCTGGTCACTAGCTGCAATGATGTCTTCAAGGTCTGAATGTCTATATTCAATTTCATTGAAATGGTTTTGCCAGCTTTTAATAAAGTTTTGATTTCCTGGATTTCTCCTTGAATCTCTTTCATGAATTTTTATCTTTCTTATATTGTTTACCCAAAGTTTCCATCATTTTTATATGCTTACTTTTTAAAAAAATCACTATCTTTTTAGATATGCTCAGCATTTTTTTCATTATGGTGATCATGTGTTTTTTTTTTAACCTCAGAGATTATTTCTGATATGATGTCCTCTATATCCATGTGGAATTGTTTCTTTACTTCAGTTGCTATCATGAAAGAGATTTCAGCTGTGTTACTTCCAGTTGCTTCCATGTTCAGTATGTTGATGTGCTAGATTTGGGTAGGTTGGTGGCTTGATATTGCATTTTGCTTCTTGTCATTTTTTATGTCAGAAATTACTCTGCATTTCTATTTCTGCCATAATCCTTGTTACATTTTGATAGTATATAACTGTCTTGATAAAGCAACTCTAGGAAAATTCTGTTCTTCAGGGATATCTTCCATGTATCTACTTGGCACTGTCCCATATCTTTAGGTATAGGACTATAGTAAGGTTATTATTCCAGTGCTTCCCAATACTGTTACCGAAGGGAGAACACGTGGTTAAAACAGACAACATAGCTACCGTAGTACTATTATCAAGAATGATAACATTGAGCAAAATTGAAAAATTGGCAAACTTTGAAAACTATTGCTTTTTTTCCTTAAACCATAGGAATAAAGTCTATGTTTATATAACAGAGTAAATCAGGAATTGAGAGTCTGTATGCAATATACTTCTCCTTGTTAGATTAGATTTCCCTGTATTCCTGTGGCCAGGCCTTTGCCAGCTTCCAGGTGCTTTGCATTCTTTGTGGGGGGGATGAGCCATCACCTTAATTCCTTTGGCTAAGCTAGTTGCCCAAAGCCACAAGCACTTGCTCACTGGTTGCAGCTCCAAATAGATGAATTCCTCTGGCCAACCTAGTTACCCAGGGTCCCAAACACTTTCACACCAGTGTCCTGTCCTCCTGTGCAGGGGAATGGGCCACTTCTCAGATTTTTGCATTATGATATAATGTAATTTCCAAAGACAAACTGTAAGGAAAAAACATATATGAATAGATATTATTTTAGTTTTTTAGATAACTATTATTTTATTCAAGGCTCATATCTGTGTAATATAATATTTTATATATAGGCAATCATTACCTTAGACAAACTGTATTAATGGAAAATAATATGTGTGGAAATGAAGTTTTAGATTGTGTAATAAATAAAAATTACTACTTAGGAAATTTTTATAACTATAAACCATGCAAATTTTAGGCTCAATGTACTATTAAAAATGTAAATTGCATGGTAATATTCAAATTTTGGCTAAATAGATAATATTCCTAAATGAAGTCCCCAAAATTTTGTTGATTTAGGGAGAAATAACATCTTCTAAATTGCTTTCATCCTTTCTCCTGTACTCATGTATAATTGGGCAGTAATATTTTATCTTGTTACAGCATAGCCTAAACAGAGCAGGGAATAACCATGTTAGAATTTTTTGGTAACTCTTGATATTCTACAAGAATCAAACAGCCATGTAATGCCTAATTATATTCTAATTACAAGATATACATTCAATTTATAATTTTTTTGTGGCAAGTTTAGACTTCCCTGGGGACAAGACTGATATGGCATCTGGTGCCAGGAATCAAACCAAGGTCGTTTTGGTTGCCAAAGTTTGCCTAACAGGCACTTTAGACTGATAATCTATCCCACTAGCCCTATAGTATTTTTCTGTGGAAGATTCTATACTAAACTATAATTCTCCATGGTTTATGTATTGGTAGGAAGGATTTAGTCACATAATTAAGATTCATGACGATTATTAATTATATTTTGGTCTATTGAAAAAGATCCGGAGGTCCAATGGACTAATCTCATGCCAACTTCTACAGGCTTATTCCTAAACATGACCACTTCTTTTCTAGAATATTCTCACTCATGTTTAATCCTTTTCCAGTACAAACAAGCTATCTAAAAATTACTACTCTATAATCAAATTATCAATAAATTTATCACTTTTCTGGAATATTTATTTAAAGTAACTTTATGAACTTAGTATCATAATCTTATTTTCAGGAGAGTGATAAAAGATGGAAACAAATTAATTTGTCCAGATTATATATGCTGAGAAAGGAAGAATCAAACCTTGTGACCTGAACTAAGCCAATTTAATTCCAAATTCCATAGTTTTAAATGGTCATACATTATGCTGTTCTGTCTTCCTCTGGAAAATCCTTTAATTGTCCTTAAATTTTAATCTAATGTGTCATTGTAAATTGTCTGTGTCCTGACTGAGTAGTTGTCTGTAAGCATTCCTCTGCATGTCTTTATCTGTCTCTCTGATGTCCTTATAAGCCATTATTTCCTTACACTTTGTAATTTTCTTTTAAATTCAAATTTTAACTTACATTTAATTTTCTGAAACCACCTACTTCTGAATTTCTGCATTATCATCACTGATTTTATATCATTCTTTACTTTATTCTGGCCTCTAATACATACATCTTATCTAGGTTAAGCTCATAAAAATCTCATTGTTTGAATGTATTTGGTACAGGGTCGCACTACATAGCTCAGACTTGTAATGATCGTCCTCTTTTCAGCCTCCCCAGTGCTGGGATTACAGGCATATGCTGTCATGCCTGAGCTTGGTCACTAGATCAGCACATCTGGGGTCATGGCTGACATGGCGTGTGGTATCAGGGATCAAACCCTGGTCCCTGTGCTTCCCTAAGTGGTGCTTAATTCACTGAGCTATCTCACTGGCCCTGAAATTTCATCCTTGATTGAGTAGTAGTGCATATTAGGCTGCTTCTCTTTCTGCCTTGAGCTTTTATGTTTCCATTAATGGCTCCAGTAAATACATATAGCTTTTATCCTCTTTCTTGATCATCTATCATTTCATAGATTTAGATTTTTTTCTAGAATGATTGTTTTATCTTTATTATAGGTCTTGAGTTCTTATTGGATGTATATTTTATTATTTTAATTGTCTAATGTTTATTTACAGTGTAATATATATCTACTGTCCACAAAATCTTGTCTTAGTTAGTTTTCTCTTGTAGTTGGGAGAAAATACCCAGCACTCATAATTAAGGAAAGAAAGGTTTATTGAGCTCACCACTAGTGCAGATTTTAGCCCATCCTCGGCTGGCTGCAAGGCATAGGGGCACCAAGTAGCAGGAAACAGCAAAGAGCAAAGGGAAGAGCAACAGCTGAAGCAGCTAGCAACCCTTTGTCCCCTCCTTATCGTGTATGCAGATTAATCATCCCAGGTCGGGTGTAGCACTCACACCCATGATCCCTGCGTTGAATCATGGATTAATCACAAAATTTAGAAGTCTTTTCCAATGACTGTGCTAGGCTAAATACAAATCATCACTCCTTTATGATGTAGTTTCAGAAAATTATGATGACAATAACATATGTCCTCCACGTGGAAGAGTTTTCTTTTCTGTCTTTCCTTTTCTCATCTTCACATCTTCAAATTACTGAATTACATCTTCACATCTTCAAATTACTGAATTACAAAGACATCATTTGTTTATCCCTCAAGTGTAATAGTGGATTCTAAGTTTATGTGTACATTTTGTTGTTAACTCTTTGATGATCATGATCATTATTTTTTCCATCTTACATAATGCACTAATACTAAGCATACTGTAGGTATACAAATAAATAAATATTTTATAATCCTTAGTCATAAAATACATGTCTGTTCTGCATGGACAGCTATATCATAAATTAGCTCTTTTAATATAATATTAGAATTCTCTTCTAGAATGTTTTTATATTTGTTGTATAATAAGTCATAGGAAGAGTTAATTCAAGTAACAGTGAATTCTTCCATTTAGTCATACTCCAGAAAAAAAGGCACATGAGATTAATTTTTCAACCGGAAATAAAAATACGTCAATGTAAATATGAAGAACATCCCTTTAACAAAAAAAGTCACAACTTTGGACTTTTCATTTATGAGTGACTTTTGCCAATGACTGCCATAGAATAACATTTTCATATGTGGTCCTCATCTAACCTGCCTTTTGTCTTTCCGCCACCCTTGCTTATATGCACGCAAAGACTCACAGTTCGATCCCTGCAGTGACTTATTTATGTCATTTTTCCCTATGGCATTTCACACCAATTTATGTTTTTATCATTAGGAATAGAGTTTAGGATAAAATGAGGGCTTATTCTTTCTTTCCAATGCCCTGTGTGTACACTGAGGTCCATCCAAAGGTCTTATCATCTAATTGCATTTATTGAGTAAAACCTTAGCCTGACAGTGAAAGAGTGTTTTCACTATGTGCAAGAGGCCATTTGTCAAAACTGACCTTTTCTGTGAAACAGCTACAATTATTAGTTGATTCAAGTGTCAAAGCCCCATCGTGAGATAAGGAAGTCAGCTAGGAATTTTTTTTTATTTGATAATAGGTTTCAGAAAGAGTTATAGATGGATTTGATGCTTTTGTCCCAGGTTAAAAACTTATCCTGAAATGTGCCAGGAACAATTTAGATAGCAACCTTTGTTGAACTTAGTGATAGATCATAATATTAGTTCCATATAGACTGTTCATAAAATCATAAATATCTTTATAATGTCTTTTACATTTAATTCTAAACCCGAAGCAAGGTCCAACAAAAGCTTTATGTAATAAAGTTTCCCAAAGTACATTGTTTTATAGCATATGTAAATATAAACATAGCAATACATGACAGCAAAATATTGCATTTAAAAACTCAGAAATAGATTATATAGCATGGATGCTTTAATCACTACATGTAATTGAGTATAAAGTAAATGTTATAATTTTCTAGCAGAATTTCCTGTACAAATAAAAAGCATGGCAAGTACCAAACCTAAGAAACAAACAAACAAACAAACAAACAAAAAACACCTGCAATTAGGAGAATCTTCAGTGGGATGAAAAGAAAAATCTTAATGAAGAAAGCTATAGACATCTTTCTACTAATTAGATTAATATTTTTATAAGGCATTATGACTTTTGCCTAGATGTCTCCAAGAAGCCTCATGTGGTCACAGGTGAATTTTTTTCAGAGGTAGCTGCTTGTGGAGTGTGTGAGGCTGGGAGGAAGGATGTAATTACGAAGTTAACCCATTCACTTGGTTTGTTATAATTTTGGGTAGGATTAAGCTTTTTGTATGCTGGTGGGAATGCTGGCTATTAGCCTGTATGGAATATAAAGGACAGAAAGAGGGTCACTGGCTGTTTGTTGTTTTCTGCTTTTGCTGTCTTTGGCCTGCCATGGATTGAAGCTCTGCAAAGATTTCTACATTTCTTTGAGCTGATTAAACATTTCTTCCTTTAGTTTTAGGCATTGGTTATTTCATCTTAGCAATGTAAAACATAGGATATGCCAACATTTTTACATTTTTAGGGATAAAGTATAATAACATACAATAAAATTATTAAAAGGACATATCATAATTGTTTCATTGAAAATATAAATATATAAAAACAATGCATTCATGTGCATAAAATATAAATAACTTAAAAAGATGTTTTATCTTATAATAAAAATGTGAGAAGATGTTTTAAAAGATGAAAAAAATATATGCATTAAAATCATTAAGTGTGAGATGCCTCAAGCCTACTTCTGTGACAAAGATGTCCTGGCCAAAAAACTAATGTGCCCTGGAATGGCTAGAAAAGCATGAAATCAGTCAGAGAGCTAAACAAAATCTCCTTAACAGTTGTTTTTTTTTTTTTTTTTTTTTTTTTTTGGTGTCAGAGATATAACCTTGAGGATAGAATGGAAATAATTTTCATGGAAATACATAGTAAGTATGGATTCATCTAATTATTATATTTAGTGCTATAGAAATAAATTAGAATAGAGTTTTCATAAATCTTAATCTCTAAATGCTCCCAAATCACTTGATCTCACCCTTGCTTGTAAAGCCTTAAAAACTTGGTGTATTCCATTCTAGTCCCTGCTTTGAGTGTTTAAGATCAGTCACAAAAATAACCATGGGAAGTAGAATTGAAGGCTGCTCTAAATAATTAATGAAAAACCATGATCATGCCATGGCTTAAGTAAACTTTGGTGAAAATGTAAAACATTCCTTGTCAGTTACAAGTATATAGAAAAAGGAGAAAAGGCTAAAGTATGTTGTTAAATAGACTATACTTTGAAATAATTGTATCCTTGGGGCCCGGCAGGATTGCTCAGTTGTCTAAAGTGCCTGCTTAGGAAAGCTTAGGCGGCTGCAGGGGCCATGGTTCGATCCCCCACACCACATGCTGTGCCAGCCCTGCCCTCAGGTCAGGCTGAGCCCGCCATAAAAATAAATAAATAAACAAAAGTTCTGAAACATGAAAATAAAATAAAATAAAAAATTCTTTAAAAAAAAAGAAATAATTGTAACCTTGAAAATTAACATTTGTATGTTTTAGGACACCTATTAACAGTAGTTTTTAAGATCGTTTCACCCTTTTTATCCTTTAACTTCCAGTACAGAGAAGAAATGCTACTGTGTCTGTAATAATTGGTCTTTCCTTAGCATTTACATCATCTTTCAATATTATATTTTTGTCCTGCAATATCTTGATCTCAACCACTTTTGTCTTATCCCCACCCTTCCCCCATAGATGCTGACAGTTAATGTATGTGATATTTCTCTGATCACCTTGTCTAGAGTATCTTGAGCAGACCAAGCATCCACACTTACAGTGTCTAGAGTACTGACTAGTATGCAAGAGAACCTCCTGTTTGCAGGCTTCTGAGGCTTATTTCTTTGATGGCACCATTCACATTGAGTCTAGTTTGAGTTCCAACACAACCCTTTTTCTTTCTTTGTTGTAATATCATTTATAATAACCAATTCTTCTTTCAAGCATGTTACATGTTACCTAGGGCTATAATTAGAAGACTAGTTCACTGGTATACTAATCAGTACTCTGGACACTGTAAGTATGGACACTTGGTCCACTAAAGGTACTTTAGACAAGGTGACCAGAGAAATATCATATACATTAACTGTCAGCATCTATGTTGGAAGGGTGGGGATAAGACAAAAGTGGTTGGGATCAAGATATTGCACGACAAAAATATAGAAATCAAAAGGAAAGAAGGAAGTTGGCATACATTTTGAGTAGCTCCATTCTGCTGAAGTGAATGTGTTTTATGTAGCTGTCATTTGTGGCCATTGGACACTAATTTCTTCAGCCTTCTAAAAAAGACTCATGTTGGAGACCCTTCATAGCACTTCCAGATTCTGACTCTCAG
Organism: Myocastor coypus; assembly: GCA_004027025.1. Classification (NCBI taxonomy): domain Eukaryota; kingdom Metazoa; phylum Chordata; class Mammalia; order Rodentia; family Myocastoridae; genus Myocastor; species Myocastor coypus. The sequence goes on along the minus strand of PVJA010012434.1, from coordinate 28,878 downwards.
ATTGGTGCTGCATCTTTGTTTCTTTTGTTGCACAGTTTCCAGGTTCTCAGCCTACACAGCTACTCATTCCTGCAGTCTTTCAACATGTGTATGGCCCCATTGATTCTTCTGCCTCTGATACTGTGAGTTTATCTTTAAAAAAAGCAAAAAAACTTAAAATTATGTGTGTAATCAATTTTGTTTCTATAGAAAACCTAACCCATAGATTGGTCATGACATGTTACTTACATAGTGGTTTGCATACTGAAGAACATGGAGCAGAATTTAGACTTTACGTAGTTATCATCGATATGCTATGCTATATGAAATTTGAAGTGTTATCTAAACCATAGAAATACAAATTAAAGCCATGTACAAATGTGTGTGTGTGTGTGTGTGTGTGTGTGTGTGTGTGTGATATTGTATGTTCTCTTGTACTGTTTGGTTTATACAAATTTTGCCATTGGTGTAAACTTGGAATGTTTTCTTTTAGGATGTGACCTAACAAACAATGCATTTGTACCAAACTATAGCGTGGCTTTATGTCTTGTTCTTCTGGGACAAATTTTGGGTGTCTTCACATTGCTTTTGAAGTATGATTAGTGTATCTTCATTCATAAATATGAAAATTTATATAATATATAAATTATATTTCATATTAAATATTTAATATATTAAATGTTTATTAAAATATCTATAAATGTATTTTCTGATTATTCTGGAGAGTTTATTATTTTAGAGGAGAAACAAAGTTGAGAAAGTGTATGCAGTGAATTATGCATCTCTCAAGTGATGAAAAGATCCAAATTAGGCTATAACATATCTGTAAATAAACCCATGTATATAATCTGAATAAACACTGAAAAGATTTTTTTTTTTGTCTTTTTGAGACAGAATCTCACTATGCAGCTCAAGCTGGCCTTGAGCTCATTTTTTTAGCCCAGGCTGGTCTCAAACTTGCACTGATCCTCCTGCCTCAGCCTCCCAAGTGCTGGAATTACAGGCGTGCACTACCACGCCTGGGTAAACACTGAGAACATTTAAAGAATATGTTTGTCATTTTATTAAATGTTTCTTTTCTATCCAAAATATTATATATATATATATATATATATGTATATATTTGTCCCAATATCACAATCAATCACATGGTATATCGTGGTGCTTCTATATTATGTGAAACTATTTTATATTTAATGTATATTTACATATCTGTACATTCATTTTCGTTGGTAATTATTCATGACACATACAACTTCAAGTATATAACAAATTTATTTGCTGTTTAAGGCATTAAAATGTCTAGGTCTTTTTTTCTGTGGAAGTTTCATTTTACAAAAGCAACTCATAGTACAATAGGGACTGAGAGTTAGAAGAAAGCATTCACTCCTTGTACAAACTTTCCATTTTATAGATGAGAAAATGGTGGAAATGAAAGAGAAACTGAATGACAGTGACATAGTTTCTCAAACTAGTATAGTAAAATGTGGCTATAACATAGAAAATGCACTTTGATATCTATCTCACTGAGTGCTTGCAATATTCCCCTGAAGATGGACAGAATGATTTTTTCAGTCACTGTACCAAAGAAAACAGGCAAATATCTTTCCTGAGGTGACACAGCTACCTGGCAGAGAATACTGTATGCCTTTGTTGCCTCTTCCTTGAACCACAGCTGTATCTGTGATCCACCTTGTGGTCTTTGTGTAATTGGAAATGGAAACATGTATACAGTGTCATTTACAGGAGCAAAGCTGTTAGTGATCGTTCTGCACCACTCCTTGGTAACCGCAATCTTTTTCAAAGGTGGGCAGGTGTTACTGCTATACCTTCCAAAATATGACTTGCTAGAAATTCTTTTATTCCGGATTAACCTGAAAGCTTTCTGTGTTCATATGCTGGCTGACGATGGTTACTTGATTTTCTCTTGGAATACACATGGTAGTAGTCTAAAACGTTTATGCACTGTGAGTGCCTTATGTGTGGTGTGGTCCACTTGTGATAGGAGCACAGTTCTTGTGTATTTCCTTCCACTTTTACTGCTCTTTCATGTGGATAGTAATGACCTCATCAACTAGTTATCCTCTAATGGCTTCTAAATGTTTCAAACTACTTTTCATTGTGTTTCATGTATATTTAAACCTTTTTACCAAAATGCCCCGGCATACTGACATAAATTATAGTATTACATAAAGAAATTATACTATTAATTTTATTTGTTTGTTTATTCATTTTTTTATTTACCTACCTACTTATCTTTTAGAGACAAGGTCTAACTATGCAGTTCAGGCTGAAGTAGAACTCACTTAGTACCTGAATCTTGCCCCAAACTTGCAATGATTCTCCAATCTTTTCCTCCTGAGTGCTGGGAAAAACCACTGATCTTAAATGGAATACATACATCTATTTTATTTCTTTGTATCAGCTCTATACATGTAAACCAGTTCTCCTAAAATGCAAAGATGCTTGCTATAAAATGTTCTTGACATTTTGAAACACTTATAACCATATAATCAATATCCAAATACACATCTGCAATCTCCCGACTGCATTTTTCATGCTTAAATGTCCTATATATAAGGTTTAAAGACAGTTAAAATTATATGAAGAAAATTGCATGTCCATGGCCAATTTGATATGACAAATGAATCATAAATCTACCTTTGAATTTTTTGGTCAAGGAATGATAAATATAAGGATGGAAGTCTTACTGACTTGTATAAGTGCATCTGTGGGATTAAATATTTTCTTAAGATTAACCTTTATGTAATATCTTCCATAGAAGATATGTCAATAACTTTTCCTTTGTCCATCATAGTTTTAAAAGGATAGACATTCTTGTTTTCTATATATAGCTAATACACTAAATACATTTGTAAATGTTTCTAGTTTTATCAAATTGAAATTATTATAAATGATTTGATTAACACATGTTCATTTAAATTTACCTGAAAATCGTTTGTAGGCTTATGATTTATAGATCAGTTCAGTGACCAAATATACATTTAACTACTTGAGATTCCACTTGGAGTTATCTGTATGTAAGAAGCAATTTGTTCAAAGTGAAGAATCTTTCTGAAACACATGTGAGGTTTGCATATTTCCTGGAGGGTCACATTAAGTCCATCCAACAGTCTGATGACCTTGCCACTAGCTTCCTCCTAGAAAACTGACATTTACGTTTGTAAGGTTAAATAAAATATATAATCAGAAACTCAAAAAGAAGAAGTATTATGAATCAAAGAAGCATAGGTTTTCTCATCTTCACTGACAACTTAAACCTTTGTATAATGAGCATGTCTAGAACAATATCTTTTCATATGCGTTGTCTGCATATTGGGGTTGACAAGGCAAGTTCAGTGTGGCAAATTGAAATAACTGTTTTACATATCAATTGGCTTTTATAAATTAAATTATTCTGAATTATGATCCCAAGAAAAATGCTTTGATTATTCCTGCTATGATAGATTCCTCATTTTAAAGAGATGTGAAATGTCATGAGAAAAATATGGCATTATTTTCATAAGATTGTTTAACTATCATGAACAAAATTACAATTCAGTGAAAAAATCATTGTAAGAGAACAAATTATGACTTAAGAAAATACATATTTAAGTATATTTAAATACAAACAAATTAAGGAAGATTACAATCCCAAATTACAATTTTTCACGTGTAGTTATAAAGAATTTGTAAATATCATATTTTTAGGAACCCTGTTAAGCCCACAGCTTGATCTCTTCCTGAGCATTTGATTTTGTAAATAAATTTCAGTAAGACTATATATATACATATATACACATATATGTATATATGTATATATATATATATATACACACAATCATATTTCTTGAAGGCATTTGGAATTTTAAATAGGTCCTTATTGTTCTAGAATTTCATTAATTTGCATACCATGCTCACATTTTTTCTTTTGAATAATAATAACTCTCTTTCAATAAACAGGCCAACTATTTCTTGTTTCATGTTTTATTTATTTTGCTTTTGTTAAGGGACACCTAACAATTTTCCCTAAGTTTTATTCTTAGGATGGGCTTTTTTTATTGTTGCTGTTGCTATTTTGGTCATTTTCTGTTTTTCATGTGCTTCATGCAAATTTTGGAATTTTTACATATTTTATGTTAATATTAGATTATATAAATCATTTCAGGGTTTGTTCAATCATCCCCAAATGTTTCTACTACTTGTCTGATCTTCTACTTGGCTATACTGCATTCGTGGAAGCGTTGCTAGGGTTACATAACAGTGCTACGTGAGTCAACTACACTATTGTCCTATGTACGAATTAGGAATGGTATAAATTGACTTCTTCCTTTCAACATGAAACATTCTAATCAAACTAGCTAAGTGCAAGTTACAGTGAATATTAGAATGATTCTATGCAATCTGTAAAGGCTTAAATATGTTTGTAGACAATGGATACTTCACTATCGACAAGCTAGCTTTACTCTTTTAGAAGAAATTGTCCTTTTAGGGCAGCAGGTTCTATAGCATTAATAGTGGAGGAAAATACTTTTGTCACTTTGTGATGTCACTATATCCCAAGAAACAGTGGAAAAGCCACCATGACAAATAGTTCTCTCTCTTCAATAGCATTTATAACTTTCAGTAGCATTGTTATTTTTATCTTATTTTCCTTTAGCTATCAACCTGTCCAACTTAGGATTTTCCTCATAAATCAGTGCCTTCAAATTTCCAGTAATATTTTTCAAACTCAAGATTGTTTTTGTTAATTTCTTCTTTCAATTTCAGAAGAAGCACTTCCTGACTTTCTCAGACATAGAAAAGACCTATATCTTATAACTTAATTAATGACAGAGATAGGATTATTTTCCACAAAAAGTTTGAAAAATGCACAAAAATATATTGATAGTCAAGTATGACTAGTGATTTAATTTTTTTTATTTGAAAGAGTAAAAATAGCAAAAACAAAGATAGAAAAAAATAACAAACAAGAGTACATATAGTACAGAATTTCAAATTAAAAAAAATTAACAATGGTTGCATTACATAACTATGACTAGTTTTGATGGTATGGAAATTGCTAATTAAAATGCAGTGTCAGTGTGAGGACTTGCATTAATTCTGCCATAAGGATTTTATAATCATTTGAAGATAAAAGTTAAAAATAAGGCATATTCTCAAAGAAGGCTTAAAGTCTAAAGATGTATGTTGATAACAGTAGCACAGGCCCATGATGCCACCGTTGTCATTTGGATCTAAAATCGCACTTTCTACTGCTTACACAGTGAAGTTTGACAATGATCTGCTTGATATGTATAAATCTGGCCCTTAGTTGAACCAAAAATCTGACTTAGAAAAATGCATGTAGTGGGAGAGTTCTGCATATTATGACTTGCTGTGGACATGAAGGGGTAAGAATAGTTCTTACCCTTACTACATATTGTACCTGTGTGAATGTGCTACAAAAATTGTCAGCAAGATTTTTCTATGCTCTATTTGCATAACATTCCATAAACATAGCTCAAAGGATGTTGGTGATAGCAGCAATAAGAGATAGCATCAAAGAAAGAAATATTGTGAAATTGGTTACAGTCTTGGAAAAATTAATCTATAAATATAATTCTGGGGCTTCAGAACCAATTGTTTGATTTTCCACTATTTCGTATGGAATTGTTAGTATTCAAACATGAATTTGGGATGAACTGAGTTCAATGACCAAAATATTGCTGTACAGGGAAATTACTACAATAAGGGTAATTTAGAAGAGAAATGTTATGATATTCAAATATGAGGGTTATATGCTTCTTTCACCAAGGAAACAATTCTAAAATACACAGAGAATAAAATGGTGGAAATTGCATAAGATTTTTAAATGAAGAATAGGTGAGCAATGTAAGCACTAATATACTTTTTAAATCCTATAAAGTTTTAAAAAATTATATATAATTAACATATTATGTTTGTTTCAACTATATATATATATCAATATATAATTAGTATATATTGATAGAATTTTGGGATAATATTAAATATAATATTATATATTATCTATATAATTATAAAATTATATATATATATATATTATGATTCTCAAATTATAGTCTAATTGTTAAGACCAAGTAATCTGTAATCAGAGTACTGGAATTTTATTCTTGTGTTATATCTACATGTGACTCCCAATAAAGTAATTTATGTTCTCATAGCTTGATTTCTTCATGTAAAAAATGAGAATCAACCATTTTATAAACATGCTGTGAATTAAATGCCAAAATGAATGTACAATTACACACTGTTATATAATATCACATAATTCTAATCAATACCGTTCTCTTTATTCCTATGTTTAGACTACCATGGGCAATCCAAAACCAAAGCAAGACAGGAGCAACAGCAAAATACTGCTTCTTTTCATAAAGGTATATAAGCCTATTTACAAACTATAGAAGGTAGCAAATAGAAAGTAATTTATAGTGCCTGAAATCTCAATTTTATGAGCGCTTCGATAAATTTACAGGTGATCAAAATTCTCAGGTTAGAACCTTGCAGGTTTACATGCCTTCCAGTGACTTGTTACTTGAAGCACTTGTCTGTGTAATCCATAATTTTTATTAAATCAAAGTCTAACTAAAATGTTTCTGCCTGGGGATACTTCCTTTGATATCTTAGGCAAGGAACAGTAGGGCTGTTTGCTTGTTTGTGAAAATGTTAAATGTCAGGGTGGGCAAGATAGCTTAGTGGACTATGCACCTGCTTTTGCAAGCTCAGGGACCAGAGTTCTATCCTGTCTTAGTTACTCTTTTCTCCTTGCTGGGACAAATACCTGACACTAAAAATGATGGAAGGAAAGGTTTATTAGCACACAGTTACTGGAGGTTTCAGTCCATATTCGGCTGGCCCAAGGCTGAGTGGAACAGGGCAGAGAGCATCCAGTTCATGACAGTGGAACAGCAACAATCACAACAGAGGCAACCGACCAAATGGGAGCAGACAGCAATAGCTCTCGTCTATCTCTCTGTCTCTCTTTAAATTACATTAGGCTCTCTGCTTTAGCCTATGCACCTCAGGCCACACCTGTAATTCCCAGCAGTACTCAGACCGATAATCTCATCAGTACTAAAACACAATCCCAGTGACTAATGAGTAAAGTCTTAATCTATAGAACTCCGCACCCATGAGTCATGAGGCTTTGGCGGGGGGGCAACTAGACATAAGCCATAACGGATTCCCAGTCCTATATGCTGTACCAGCCCTGCTCTCAGGGTGCACTGAGCTGGTGATCAAGCCTGGGCATGGTGGCACATGTCTGTAATCCCAGTACTGTGGAGGCTGCAAACAGGAGAATCACTATGAGTCTGAGCTGCATAGTGAGACCTTGTATCAAATATATAAAAGAAAATAAATAAATAAATATCTGTCAAATGTCAGCTCAGTGGATAGAAAATTGCATACTTGACCACTTCTAATGGAAATAAGTATTTTAGCATAAATTTTATAATCTTTTATTAAAATCATAGTTCATGTAGTAATCTTGCATTTGCTACTGTGCATAGAAAAGTATATTTTTCTATACTACTAGGTAATAATATCAATATTAGAAAACATAGGTAGCAACGAATTATTTTTAACACTTAGGAGCTATAGATGAAGCATGATGTCTCAGTTACATTTCTGAATCACCCTCTGAGACAAAGGGTTATGTGATTGCTCGAGACATGACTCCAGGAAGTAGGAGTGAGCAGGGATGCCACGGGTATGGCATCTGTTTCTCGGATGTTGCCCACCAGGATTGAATTTGCAGGGATGTTTAAGAACTACAGGAAATGTTTCTCAGTTTTATCTATAGGCTGAAACATTTATCTACCTGCAACTATCCTGGATTTGCTTAGAGTTGCCCCTGTGGTAGTGGATATCTCTTCTCTAGGATGCCCTCAGCATCTTAGGTTTTTCATTTTGAAAATTTCTTTCTTTCTTTCTTTCTTTCTTTCTTTCTTTCTTTCTTTCTTTCTTTCTTTCTTTCTTTCTTTCTTTCTTTCTCTCTCTCTCTCTCTCTCTCTCTCTCTCTCTCTCTCTCTCTCTCTCTTTCTTTCTTTCTTTCTTCATTCATTCATTCAGTACAGGGTCTTGCTACACAGCTCAGACTCATGGCGATCCTCCTGTTTCCGACTCCCCAGCTCTGGGATTCCAGGTGTTAGCCACTACAACCGCTGTCCCACGGTCGACACAGCATGCAGTACTCAGGGTCAAATCTCGTTCCTTGCACTTGACAGGCAGGCACTTAAATCCCCCAGCTACATGTCTAGCCTCAGCATCTTAGATTTTGTGCAGGACTCTACAGCAAAAGCCTGACGGGAGATGAAACAGCAAGTGTGGTGAAATGCTTTCAATTTGGATGTGAGCTTGCATGACATTGCGAAAGAAAGAGTGCGGGGCTATATAAATAAGCAGCTGTCTTGCCTGCATTCTCATGCCCCGTGCATTGCTCAGATCCCTCAGTGTGCCTGCTTGGCTATCAGGTCTGCAAGTTGAAGGCAAACTATTGTTTAAAAGATTTTGTTTTAAGGGGAATTAAATGAAATAAGATCGAGTCCGTGTTGTGGTTAGTTCAGGAGCTATAATTGACATTTCTGTCACCATTGCTGGACGACCCTCAATCTTGTCAAATGTTTCAATTTGCTAGAGGGAGAAAAAGGGCACAATTTCACCTCTTGGTAACTTCCCCTCCTATCAGGTTATAAATGCTATGATTTCTCATTCACTGCTATCCTCAGGCACAGAAATATCTTAACTTAAGCACTTTTTTAGATTTCAGCCTTTTTGTTCCCAGTAGGTTGCAAGGACAACCCTATATATCTCAGGCACCCAGCTCTATTATGACCATCAGCATACCTGTGGATTGTATCATATTCAGGAGTGAAATGAAATATCCTAGACCTTCTCAGGAAGAACTTGTGTTATGGTCCTCATGAAAGTCTTTGTCCCTGCCACCATGACTACTTTATTTGTGAGGCTGACGCATGGAACATGGGATGGCTGAGCACAGAGATTGACTGAAAGCCCACCATCCACCCCAAACTTGTTCACCACAAAGAGAACCCTGCTTGTGAAGGAGGATTCTTTCTGGTGAATTCTGACATGAGATACAAAAGTTGGGCATTCTGTAGTTTATCCCCAAATGTTCTTCCACATGTCTGTTTAATTAATCATCTTGAAAATCATGACTAAACAGCTAAGACACGGGCCAATGCTTGGAATTTCCTATGTGTGTTTCATTTATGCTTATTCTGCTCCTACACAGTCGTCATGTTAGAATACAATAATGCAGTATAAAAACCTGGTGATGGGTAGGATTCTCTTCCATTGTTTTAATGCTATCTATACATGTGTCCATAATAGCAGTACTACTTAGCAACAAACACACTAAGTTGCACTCTCTGCCATCTTGAATTGTATCTGATATCTTTCCCCCCCAAAAGCTTGTTAAATTCCTAAGCTGAGCTGAGGAAAATTTGCTGGTCTAGATGTTAAGGGGTATAGAAGCTTTCTGTACCCTATTTACTAAACTTATTTGAATAATGGGATCTACTTTACAAGGAACACCAGTGTATCGTTTTCACTGTGTTAAATATTTTTACTATGCCAAACTGATCTGATAAATTGGAAACCTACTGATATCAGACAATAGATAGTTCTGATGTAATAGTTACTGATGTCCCATATTCAAATACAAGCTATTAGGGTCTAAAGATAGAACAGGACCTACTGACCAAATCTTGTTTCTCTACAGCAAATGCTAGGCCCTTGCTTTATATCCTAGCAGTTTGTATTGTGAATTTCCAACGTGAGCTTGCCAGAGTCTCCTCAGTTCATTTTTACTGGGGATACTTACGGTATCATTGGCTTTTTGAAGTCATTCAGCCTAAATGGCATGAGTTTTTTTAGTATTGTCTGTGCCTAAAAGATTATTGTCTTTTTCTAGTTCCCATTTGCAACTGGGAGATTCACAAGCTGCCCTGTAATTGACTTATAGTGTTTTAAAATATAGAATATGCCTTCTCTGTAAATTCTAAGTAGCTCACCAATGTAGAGCTCTTGTTTACCATTCACATTGGAGGTAGTATTCTGAAACATCCCCCATCACTAGACTCTGAGAAACTACCAACAGTGAAGATCTCTAAGTAATTTTAGAGTTTTATCTCCACTTTTCAAAGTATTTGCTGTTATTCCACAAACTGATATTATTGCACATTGAGCCGACATGAAGTTCTGTGGGATAAGATGTGGTGCTTCCGTTGATTACATTTGAGAAAACAGGAATTAACAGAGTAGAGCAGCGCAACTGTGGCTGTTCCTGCTGGCCTTTGCACATCTCACTGACCTGCCTCAATGAGGACCCAATGGCTGTGTTCATCATATCCATGGTCACGTACTGCTACAGAGGTTTCATGGCTTTATTTCCATAAATGCCTCACCTAAAGTGTAGTGAATTACATTTCTTCTAATTCCTTATTACTTGCCCGTATTCATGGTTTAGGAAATAACTGTAAAGGTAAATTCAACGGGGCTACACTGGTAACCACAAGACTTTCAGGAGAACACAGCTGAACATTAAAAATCTACATGATATATTAGGACATTTCATTGCTGAGGTTCCAAATTAAGGGATTTTATTTGACTTTTGCTATTTTACCTTATTCTATTTTATTTATGTTATTTTATTGGTACTGGGGATTGAACTCAGGACCATAAGAGCCAGGCAGGCTCTTATGCCACTGAGCTATCTCCCTGGTCCTCATCATTCCTATTTTAGTGACTCTTAATCCAAGGTCCATGTGTTAATTGAAATTACAACATCAGCTCAGTATACTTATCCTAATTACACCTTAGGGTATATTTGGCTCATTAAGATTCATTGAATGTACCCTAATACAGAGATATTGACCACAATTTTCTTTGTTTTCTGGATTCTATCAGACTCCATTATTCCAAAGGAACTGTTATGGATTTAAGGGTATGAAAGGAAGAGATCCCATAACAGGATTTTTTGTTTATTCTTGTTTTTTTATGTTTTTTTTTTGTTTGTTTTTGAGGTGAGGTCTCACTATGCAGTTTAGTCTGACCTTGAGCTTACTTTGTACCTCAGGCTGGTCATGAGCTCACGATTATCATCTTACTTCAGTGAAGAATTACATGGAATGTGTCTACCAAGAGGCAAAAGTCTTGGAGGGCTTCTTGGATACTCTATCTGTCTTAGTCAGGTTAAGTCACTTTAGAGCCCATCAATGAACGAGTCACATCTCTATCATGTTATCAAGACTGGTTCAATGCTAATGTCTTTTAATGCACCCCATCAGGAAGCTATCCAGTTTGGTAATGATACTGATGCTCTTAATAGTGTGCTTCCTAAAAGTAGCAGAGAGGGAATGATTCTTAGGATGATTAAAAGTGTGGCAGGTTGTTTTCAATTTTTTATTAAAGAAAATAAAATGGGAAGTTGCTTGGGGGAAAATAGTGTGCTTGCGTCCAAAAAATATGTACCTTTAGCCAGCTGAGTGTCATGGAGTGAAGTATTTTCCTTCATATGCAGAGCCTCTGATCTCTGGGTGGAGAAAGTTCTCTGCATTTTCATCTTTTAACAGTTCTGACACACATGATGTCTTGCCTTCTTATAGGCATCTAATGTGTACCATTCTTATAATTTTCTATTTATTTGACCACATACAAATATTTTCTATTCAAGCCACAAGGACAGATTTATACTTTAGAACTTCAAACTCTGTTAAATTAGTTGGGCATGGATTCCTTTGTAGCAAAGAAATGTTATATTTTTGCAAATCTAGAAAATAGCTGCTTACTTACAAGGTGTAAAATTGCAACAGAGAGCTGAGAGTACAGAGAGCACAGGCCCAATACACTATATGTTCAAAGAGTGTGTATCTTAACTATGTGAATTTAGCAAGCTATTTTTGATTAGAGAAGATTACACTTTTGAAATGCAAGCTTTCATACAGTAAAATTTCATCAGGCTTTGGAATTACTCAGACACCTGTGTTCACAGTCTATATTCATATTTAATTTTAGATATGCACAGTAAAGTTTATGGAACCACTTTTAATTGCCTAAGGAAGTCAGGGTAGTTACACTAAATTGTGCATCTCAAAATGAACTGAGTTGTAGGGCTGGAGCTGGTCAGGTGTATTTCAGTTCAGACTTAATTAAACCAAGTTTACTGGTCATTTTACCTTTGCTGGCTAAATTCATCCCTTATTGGGTGCAGCTGTAATCACTCAGGACATCATGGTTATTCCAAGGAGATCTTTCACAATGACAAATGAGCGACTAGAAACAACAGACAAAAACTCACATTTCCAGTTGCTATAATTTGTGTCTAGGTGTCCCCTCAAAGCCTCACACAGTCATGGGGTGACTTCAGGAGTTGGTGATTAATTTTTGACCCAGTGCTAGGCTTATGGGTATGAGGGCTACACCTATCTGAGGGTGGATAATCTGTGTACAAATGTATAGAGGGAAGAGAGGCTTGCTAGCTGTGGCAGCTGCTGCTCCTCTCTGTGCTCTTTGCTGTTTTCCCCCAACCATGAATGGCTGCCTTCTGCCATGTGCTACTCTGCCTTAGAGCCAGGTAGGTATTGACTGAAACCTTCACTAACAGTGAGTTAAATAAACCTTTCTTTCTTTAATTTGGGGGGTTGGATATTTTGTCCCAGCAATGAATGCAAAGTAAATGAGACACTATGGTAAATGAAGCCATCCCTATTAATGAAGACATGAGTAATCTGTAGGAATGCAAGAGCCAATAAAATAATAGGGAAGCAAGAAAGGCATTTATGAGATTAACTGAGTCCTAACTATGTGGAGTCTGAGTCAGCAAACCCCGTAGTCAGGAAAGTGAATACATGTTGCTGATCAGCTCTGAAAACCTCAGAGTCAGTGAGGGCAGTTTTCACTGGAGGCCCACTGAGAAACCCAGCAGTGCTTTTAAATGCCCTAAAGTTTGAAAAGTGAAGCACTTCAGGTCTAAACAACAGCAGAGCATGCATGGGATTTTCCTTGGCCTATTTGATCTCTCTGGTCCCTCCAGCAATAGCATGATGCCCTCACACTTAGTGAGGGTGGATCTTGCTTACATGAATCTAGTAACTCAAACGACAGTCTATTTAGGAAACACCCTCATAGACATACCCAGAAATAAAGCTTTATCAGCTATCTCAACACTCATTAATCTAGCCAAGCTGAACCTACAGTTGACCATCACATCACATACTTTTCTTTTTTTTCTTTTCTTTTCTGCTTCTCTTCTCTTCTCTTCTCTTCTCTCTTCTCTCTCTCTCTCTCTCTCCCTTTCTTTCTTTTTTTTTTTTTTTGTATTTTAGGGAAGTGTGTATAGGTTGTTTAGGATCTCCCTACTAGATTAGACTCATAGTGATCTTCCTGTTTACAGCCTCCCAAGAGCTGAGATTATAGGTGTGCACTACCACACCCAGGCCCAATTGCAATCTCAGCGCCCCCTGGGAACAGAGCCAGCACAGCAGGCCTGGGGATCAAACCCCTGGTCTATGTGCCTGATTGCAGGTGCTTTAATCTGCTGAGCTATTTGGCTGGCCCTTGTTTTTCTTTTTTGAGAAATGTGGTTTCAAATATTCAGTTTTAAGTTGCTCTATATACATGCTATAATTATATCAAGCATTTTTTTAAAAAATACACATTTTTATATCTTATTTTATGAATCTATATTAAACTATATGTAAGTTATTATCTTATAAACTTCATTTATTGTTTGTAGTATTGTTCCTATATATTTTATTTATATAAGCTTATATAGTTATCAAATTTACAATATTAGTGATCCAGCTCAGAGATAGTTTCATAAAGTGACTCTGAAATTATAATGGAAATTTTAGAGACACCTTATTTCCCTTCCCCATTTGTGCTGCTTCCTTTAATTAAATACTTACAGTAGTTTTATTCTAGTAATTTTTAGATCCCAAATATTCCATCTGGCTTGATGATTTTTCTTATTTGAAACTGTATACTGTTTTTTATTTGTCTTGGCTTAGACATCAACATCATCAGAACATACAGCTATGCTCATATTCTTCTTCTGAATTGTACATCTTTTTGACAGTATCATGCTCTTTCATGGTGCCAAATATTGGCCTTTCTGATTCCTATATGTGTATTACATTGATTCTTAAATTTTGATATTGCACTGGTTACATTTCTTTTTTTTTTGTGCTTTAAGCAATTTATTTAACTGAAATGGACTTACATTTGTTTCTTAAGTGACTTCCATGTATTTGCATACATCTTTTCCCAATGGTGATTTATAAGATCTTCAAACCAATATAAATATTTTATAAATATTTGGTATATACCTGCACAATACCTCAGCAATACTTTCCAGCAAGAAAACACTGAAAAGGCCAGACACAATTACTCACTACAGTGAAAATTTGCTGAGATATGTTTGAGGTAAAAGGGCACCACACACCTCTTCAACTAAAAAAATCACCCTTACAATACAGTGAAATTTTATTTTTATACAGTACCTAGAACCCTTAAGCTGCCAATTAGGTGGTGAATGGCAGAACTACATCCCACTTTATGCCATGAATTCATAGGGAATAGGTTCCAACAACTCAGGTTCCTTCCCACTGGTCCTCACAAAGTGTGCTTCTCTCGGAGAGGTAGGCTGGCGCTTCAGTTGAACCCAAGTACCTTTCTCTTTGGCTTCTTTCTTTTTCTGATCATTTTCCTTGACACGTTTCAGGAAGCTATCACGACTTTTTGAATGTTTAATATGCTCAATATGTACATTAATCTTCTTGGCAAGTATCTTGCCCTTAACTTGCTTGTTTACAACAATGCCAGCAGCATGCTGGGTAACGTTGTAGACTCTTCCTGTTTTGCCATGGTAACATTTGTGAGGCATTCCTTTTTTGCATAATACCCATTCCCTTGATGTCTACAATGTCACCCTTTTTGTAGATTCACATGTATGTGGCCAAAGGAACCACCCCATGTTTTCTAAAGGTCCTGGAGAACATATAACGGGTTCACCTGCTCTTGCCCTTGTGTTAGTCATTTTGACAAATTACTAGAAGATGGCACTTCTGGCTGAAAAACCACATTTCTAATATTTTTTAATTTTTTTTGTGTGTGTATTACCAGGGATTGAACTCAGATCTTTGTTCTTGCCAGGCAGGTGCCTATTCCTAGGTGAACTACTTCCCCAACCCCACATTTCTAATGTTTGCTAAGTATTTTTTAAACAGTTATCCAATCTCCTTGTGATTCTTCCAAAATTTTAAAAATTCTAAAATGGTATTTAATTGTATAAAAGTGATTACCTATATCTTTATGAATCTAATGACATATTTATTGATTCAGGGTGCAAGCAGAAGACGTAAGACTTGTTCTCTGCATGTATTTATGAGCTTAGGAAATGGCTCCATAAAATTGCCCCCTTTCAGATTTCTGCACTAAGGATATATCAGTAATATTACTGCGTGGATACAACACTTGAAATTTAAAGGAGGAGAGGTTGACTGGACTCATTGCTTTAGACTGTTTAGTCCATGGGCAGAATGGTAGAAGGTATGTGGAAAATAGCTGCTGCCTACTTCATCTAATGGTGGCCAGAAAGCAAAGTAGTGATGGAGGAGGAGGAAAAGAAGGTGTAGGACCAGGAATAGGAGGAAGAGAAGGATGGAGAGGAGAGAGACAGAGACAGAGACAGAGAGAGACAGAGACAGACAGAGACAGAGACAGAGAGACAGAGACAGACAGAGCCAGAGAGACAAAAAAAGACACAGAGACAGACAGACAGACAGACAGACAGACAGACGGACAGACAGAGACAGATAGACTGACGGTCAGAAACTCCACCTCCTATCAGGATATCTCACTGTTGAACTAATAAGCATATCACCACCATGATCTAATACCTTCTAAAAACACGGGAAGTGTGTCAGTTTTGCAGGACAGGTTATACCCAACCACAGTAGTCACACTTTCTAAGGATGCAGAAGAATTAGAATCTTAGTCATTATCATCTCAGGTTGTGGACTTATTCTCCTTGGTCAGAGTATCTTCTGAAACAAATCTGTTAGGTCTTGCTTCCTATGACACTTCTGTGCATCCAACATAGCCCCTACAACATGGAAAAGAAGGAGCACTTTTTGACTATAACATAAATATCTTTAAGGTAACATCTTAAAGGGTGTGTGTATGTGTGTGTGTGTGTGTGTGTGTGTGTGTGTGTGTGTGTGTCTGTTTTATCACAAACTTAAGTGGGAAAGCAGATTTTCAGTGAGGCAGCATGATAGCATATAGAATATAGGATTGCAGATGGCATAAAATTAGATCTGACCTTGACTGTTTTATTTTCTCCCAGTTTGCACTTAACAATTTAGATTTCTCTAATTTATCTTTCTTAATGATAAAATAGGCAAATATCTACCCTGTTATGAGAGGATAAAGGAGGACTTTGTATATATTGTGGGTAGTACACTGTTTATCCCATAATAGGTGTCCTGCAGTTGGTTTTTGTCCCTTCCATGCCAAATACAGCCAAGTAATAAAATAGTTGGTCACTAATAATACTGTGGACTGTTTTATTGATATTGTTCTACATGCACTTGCGAGCTGCCAGGGATAGAATCTAAATAATGTCCTTCCACTTTCATGTTAATAAAGTTCCATACTGCCTCCTTCTTTGGATCTACAGTTTGAGAGTAGGACTCAATGTTGCATGAATATTATTATTATAATAATTATTATTAACTCAAATGAGTGCATGAGTTTCTTTGCTAATCGAGTTCAACTGCCTCAGAAACTGGGAAATATTTGAGCAGTGGCTGACTGAGCAGAGTGTCTTTGTACTTCTGTTTCTAACTGTGTTTGAGATAGCAGCACTCTACTGAGAGACCTGCATTCAGGCATGTCCATACAGCACTGCACATGCATGACAGGTTATACTACCAATGAGAGTTTATGCACAATACTTAATAGGTTTCAGTGAGCAGGGACAATGATGTGAGTTATGCTACATGCAAAGCATGCACCTTAGTTTTTATGTTGGAGGAGCTGAAACACAACTGGCTCAAAGCAAGAGCTATGGGATTTGTTTTAGGAGCTGTGCTTGCATACCAATCTCATAGTATGTGCAGATTATGTATTGGTATGGTGTGGTGAATAGTGGATAATATTGTTAAAGTCTATTGTATTATGTCATCATGTAATCTGGTGTAAGCTGTTCTGACACTTCAAGTTGTGTAGGTTTATTTTTTTTTTCTACAAACAGTTGAGATGTTGTTCACTGTTAATTATAGAACTTATTTAATGGATCAAAGCAGTCCGAAATGATTTGCTGGGCAGACACAGAACCTTGAAAGCTGGTTCTGTTGCTAGCTCTTTGTTGTTTGATGATAATTTAAATGACTGTCATGGCCTTTCTTGTTGTCTTTGAATTCTGTTACTTTAATCTTCAAAATTATTTTTGGCTTTAATGTTCACTTTTTCACTTTTCTCCAGTCAAATGGATATTTAACAATTGTCTATAATTAAAGTGTGTGTGATTTTCATTTGTAGAAATTCATATTTCTTATCTGTCATTAACATATTATATTTCCTATTTTAATGTGCACATAAACCCACATGTATGAGCATATATTTTTCATCTATGTAAGAAATTTGTTGAAAAGTTTCTGATATTCACCAATGATTGCCACTGATTCTTATATCTCCTACTTACTGGTCATTTAATTTTCTCTTTTGCCTCTTAAAGTTGTGTTCATCTAATTTTCTCATACCCATAGAATTACATACTGGGTTGAAATTCTTCATAATATTAGTTCTATAATTGTACCTCCAATCTCATTTCAAAATCTTAATGGACTCCAGTCAATGTCTTGATATTAAAAGCCCTTTATTACTCTCACTCTGGCCTTTTTATACTCTTTTTATTTTCTCAGTCAGTTTTATAACCTAGTTGTTCTTTTTTGTCAAGTGGCTTATAACATATTCTTCCAAGTACAATAGTTCACCATCTAAAACATGTATAACTTTAGTTCATAATGACTTTCTACTACTCTATATGTTTCTCATATGCCTCTTTGTAGAACAGCTAATAGAAATATGCATTCAATATAATACCTATTTTTTTTGCTAACCCAACAGGGACTGAAATGCCTCCTACCAATCTCATTATTACCTCTGAAGGTATCGTATAACAAAGTGATACTTGGGAATAATGGGACTTGAAAGAATAAATCATTTTAAAGCATATTGTACAACAATTATATGATTTCTCTTTTCCTGTCTAACAGACAGAGTACTGTTCACCAGTATGCATTCCAACAGGGCTGCAAACTTCTACTGAGATTAGTATGTGGATTGATATGACTCATGAGTACAGTATTTATATTTGCAGCAGTGCATTTTTACTGAAACTACCACAAATGTATTGGATCAAAATGAGTTCTCTTTGCTCACTCTCTTTGAGCCCATTTGTAACAGGCAGTCCAGAAGTCCCCACATCAATTCAGTATTGTCTTTGTTTTCAAGAGAGTCCCACTTCCAACTCCTGAGTCAACCAATTATGAGGCTTACATAGAGGTGAAGTCAGTTTAGTGTATAGTGTAGTTTAAAAAAAAAAATCTCTTCATTCAGGATGCATGTACTGCACGTGTTCTCTGTTTCAGGTCTAGGTTCATACTGGACTGCCTGTCACAAATCGGCTCAATGAGAGTGAGCAAAGAGAATTCATTTTGATCCAATACATTTGTGGTAGTTTCAGTAAAAGGCCCATGATTTTCTGACAACTAGTTTGTGTTCTGAATTCAGTGGACTTGCTTAAGCTTTTACCTATGTCTTAGTTACTCTTCTATTGTGCTGGGACAAATACCCGACACTCAAAATGAAGGAAGGCAGGGTTTATTTATCTCACAGTTACTAGAGGTTTCAGTCCATATTTGGCTGGCCCCAGGCTGAGTGGAACAGGGCAGAGAGCATCCCGTTCATGGCGGCAGAACAGCACCAATATGGTGGCAGAGGTAGCCAATCAAACACGGCAGCAGAGCAACAGCTCTAGTCTGTTTCTCTGTCTCTCTTTATATTCCTATCAGGCTCTTTGCCTTAGGATATCCACCCTAGACAACACCCACAGTCCCAGCCCTACTCAGACCAATAATCCCATCAGTACTAAAACACATAATCCCAGTGACTCATGAGTCAAGTCTCAATCTATAGAAGTCCCCGCCCAATGACTACATGAGGCTTTGTGGGAACAACTAGACATAAACCATAGCAACCTAGTATGTGTTAAAAAAGAAGATCATTGCTACTAATATAGTATCACCATAATTGAAATAACTTCCACAGAGCTACCAAGTATTTCATATTATATACATAAAATATATCTTTCTAGGTCACAGTTACTAGTAGAAGCCCTATTCCTCAAGATGCATACTGACTCAATATTAACTCACACTATGATCATTAAACGCTTCATGTCAAGAGAGTTTCTGTGGGATTCCCCTTTTATTTTGAGGACAGACATTGCATATATACAAATCCTTGCTATAACTGCTTCGTTTTAGCTATTAGAAATTTCATAGTTGTTGGAAAGTCTCCTTAACTGCACAGTCATCCCCTAAAACAACCTGACCTTAGGATAGTTTTGGTGTCGTGGTTTAGCCATACTTCCAAGACTCTTCGGGTTCATTATCTTTTTCATGTTAGGTGTGATCAGAAAATATGGTAAGTACATCAACTTGAAGAATAATTGTTGCAGTAGTTGTCATCAGTATCTCTTAGAATATTTACCTTGCTTTAAAAACATTGCTCCATTCTGCTTGCTGCCGTCAGAGGCAGTTCTGGAAGTTCTCTTTCATGATCATCTACAGCTGTGCTGTCACAGCACTCTCCACTCTGAATTACTTCAAAATATTTATGTAGTTTCTATTGAATAAAACAGGAGGCTTTATCCTCACTTGCCTTACCTATCTGACACCATGCAGCTTCCCCAAATTCAAAATGACCCTGAAAGGAAAGCAATTTGAATTGAATTGAATTGAATCTCACAATGTTGAGATGACCAGGACAACACAACAAAAGAAGAAAAGGCATTCCAAACCACTTCAGACAGTGGCAAGAACAATGGGATATGAATAATTAAAGGAGGAATTTCCTAAGGGGGTGGATGACAGTATGTCTTTAACTTTAATTTTTTTTAAAATAATAACCATTCATAGAAGGTTTTCCAGGTACTTTCTGGAAAGACAGCTGAAACTATTCAAAACCTTGTACAGATATCATTGTTCAAAGTACACTACATTACTTGATTGTTTTGAATTAAAAATTTGATAAAGCTTTTCACTGAGAAGAGAAAGAACAGTTGATGTGATAATTTTATACTTTAGACAAAAATTGCAAGCATACTCACTTGAGACTGAGACTAAGGAGGTTTCTAGCTGTCCTTCAAAGGAAGCTGCTTAAGCTAAATTTTGATTGTGCCTACGTTTACACACAGGGAGTACATCCAAGTATATCCAAGCAGGCTATGTTAGCTTTTAGTAACTTCCTCTTCACTGTTTACAGAGACTAAAGAAGACACCAGCAGGAAGCACATGCATCTTTTTATAGGCCTAGTTGTCTTCATGGCAAGTAAGCTTGGACTGCATCCCTTTGTTGGATGCCAGAGCAGCTTAAAACATGAGATTTGCCAAACACAAAATATTTTTCTACATGGAAGTTAAGACTAGGAAGGATAGGAAAGAAAGAAGAGAAAGATGAAGAACAGCCGCTTAAATATGTGCCACATGAATACTCTGGCACACAGTACAACTACACTTAGGGAGGTAGAATTATGTTCCCATCTTCCTGCTCTGACACTTCTAAAATAAGTACTTTTACATTCTTTCATTCAGATATATGTATTTCATTGACATATTTCAATGTACTTAATACTCTCTCTTTTAGTGAATGTCACTCTGCTTGTGAACTGTTGATTAAATTTCTGCTTAATTATATTGGGTATTTTACAATCTGAGTTTTTCCTGTAAAATTGCATTTTTGGCATTACTTATAATTGCACATGCATAGAAGTTTTTGGCTGTGTTTACTTAGTTTTTCATTTCAGGAGTGCATTAATTGTAGACAGATAAAATTGTCTTTTGATTTATTATATATTTTTCTTAAAACCTTCTGAAGTTTAAATTTTAAATCTATTTATTTTGGCTAAGATCCTTTTGTCATTAGAAAACACTTTCTGCAACCACAAAGACATTTATCACCCCACTTTTCATGTCCCTTATGAAGCAATAAATATGGAACCTGGTTTAATGAAAATTTTTATATAGACCTTTTCATAGTCACATTACTGATCTTTATTCTAGACATAGTGCCATATGCAAAGTACCTTGACAACACAGTCAAATTTTTGCTTAATAGAATAGTAGACTGTCTTATAATGTGTACAAATTTGAAATATTAATTGTTGGGTCCTTATTTTTATTTGGTTGTGTGGCATTCTTTAATTTCACTTAATCAGAATAAGATGCACTGTGAGGCCTGGAATATTTGTGTTCTAATGTTGTCCTGGTTTTTATAAGGTCATGTGTTGCTTAGCCAAGTTTAGAAGACCAGTATTTCAGCCATAGTATGGTCACTGAAGGCTTTGCAAACACTCAAAGTTTCTAATTCCTTGAAATTGGAGCAATGCTCACAAGGCCTGCCACTGGAAGTCAGAATTATGGGAAAAACTTTCCAATTCGTCAAATGAACACAAATCTTACAAGAAAAATATCATTCTTCCATTCCGGAGGCTACACATTCCCCTATTAAATATAGTTGAACAGTTAAGTGAGGGGAGACGTAAAAAGAGTTGCTTCTTTCTCTGTTGCTCATTGTTGGCTCAGTGAAGCTAAATAAATCAAAGAAAGGATAAAAGAATAAAAAGAAACAGAAAGGACTTACTGAGAGTCTTCACTGTGAAGAATATTGAACTAGTCAATGTAAGGATAAAAGAAAAATCAAAGTCAGATTGTAGTCTCAGACACATAGATGACTGATGATTTAGTATGCTAGCAAGCCATGTCTTCTTATAAAAAGATATGTACTCTTATTACATCTTGCAAGTTGGACTACAGAAAAATAGATCACAGGTACTTTTTTGATACTTTTTTCCTTTCAATCACACCAACTGTGTTAGTGGCAAATCTTATACTCAGGAACTTTCAGTCGATTCATGCGCATTGTCCAAGATTCCCTACTGCCTATAATAATAATAATAATTATTATTATTATTATCATTATTATTAGAGAAGGGTCTGCAGGATGTTCAGAGTCTCACTACTAGATCCGACTCATAGTGATCTACCTGTTTACAGCTTCCCAAGTGCTTTGACTATAGGTGCATCCCCAGTCTCAATTGCCATCTCGGTGTGCCTGGAGGATGGGGCCAGCATGGCAGGACCAGGGATCAAATGACCATAATTATTAATCAAATGGTTCCTCACAATTTCGACTTTCATAGAACATGACTGTAATTTGTACTTTTAAAATACTTTTTTTTGTTAGATTAAAATAATAATCATGAAGCAATATCTTTGTTAGAGTTACAATAATATTGGATGACACTTATACTGCATGGTGTTAATTTTGCAAATTGGACCATGTTCAGACTTGGCACTTGACATTTTATTTCAAAGTGTTTTCAGACTGAGAGAAGAATTGCATTGACGGTAGATAGTTAACATATGCCCTTGATATAGTCTAACCTAATAGCTCTGTCTTGCCTTCCTACAGTCCACATAGTCCCTTGACTAAAGTTAATACCTTAATTAGTATGATGTTTTCATGAACTGCCTAGCATTACTTGGATTTCACTATTTTTCACCATCCTTTATTTTTATTCCAAGAGGCTGTCGAGGATATGACATATTATTGAGTCTTCATACTATTTTATTCTCTTCTAACTTATGACAGTTTTTTATGCTACTTTTTTCCTTTTGTTTTAGAATTTTTCAATTTTTTTAAATGATTTTCTTTTGAATTAGTATATGTTAGCAAGATCTAATGATTACATCTATTTCAGGGTATTGCTGCATGTACATAACACATTTTAGTTCATTTTCCTCCTTCCCTCCACACGCTTTTATTTTTCTAGCATCAGACTCATTTTTTAATTTTATATGCACTTATGCAGTTAATTATCATATATGCAGATTGAAAATTTAACAGGCAAAATAATAAAATGAAACATGGAAAATAATTGTACTGAGTGAAGGTACATTTTTAGATACATTGTCTACACTAGATTATAATACATATGATTTTTCTATCTTTTTCTGGCTATTATATGTCATTCATATATATATAATATTTCATATATGGGGAACAATTTGACATTTAAGCTTGTATGTCTGAATTATTTCACTTAACCTTATAGTTTCAAGATGCATTTCTTTTTATATAAATAATTTGAGATTACTTTTCCTTTTTGCAAAACAGTACTATACTGTGTATAACTATCACATTTTCATATTCCTTTCATCTGCTGATAGACAGGCAGGCTGTAGGTTTAGATATATGAATTGTACCTCTATAATCATGGACATGCATGCACCTCTGTTGCACTGTTTTTTCGTCTTTCATGACTAAACGCTTCTAAAGCCTGTGAGTTAAATTTCTATCTAATATTCTCAGTATGGACTTATCTGACATGCTCATGATTATCCTGAAGCTACAGATCTTATGGAAGAATAACAATGAGATAGTCTTACCATATGGAGGATGGTACCAGATGTGGTGGAGTTTTGGTGATGCCATCTTGACCTTTGTTGTACCAGGGACTGAAATCAGGAGCCTGCGCTTGCCAGACGTGCGCTTATTCTACTGAGCTCTCTCCCCAGCCCACGAGCTTTACCTTTGGTTAAGGAAGTGCCACCCAGATTTCCAAGTTTAAAGACATTATTGTTCTTTCCATATACTAACCTTTCCATATTCTAATCTAACCAGTCCAAACGTTGATGATGTTAGAATTCTCTCTGGGCTGATGAGTAAGCTCTATAGAATACATGCTTGCCTGAGTACAATCCTTGGCATTAAAAAAAATATTAATCTCTCTATGTGAGGGAAAGTAATGAATTTATGGATCTGTTTAAAAATCATAATTAATAAATATTTTGGAAATGCAAATATCTCAATGTTTTGAAGAGTAATTTTATCATTTATTTATATGTCTTTCCTGCTTCTATTTTTACATTGATATTCCTATTTGTTGTGATGCCCTAGTAGCAGTTAAAAAGCAGGACAATGGCTGTCAAATACTATATTCTACAGTAAGAAGAACACATTGGAAAGTTGCCAGTTCTAGGACTGTGGCAGAAAATACACAGCATGAAATTGTGTTCTAAAAAAGTAGATAATGTTAAAACAAAAATTAAATAAAGGACAGGAACATGTTGAAATGACTCAGGAACCATCCCTAAAAAAATCCTACCTAGCCAAAACTATAACAAATAGACCAAAAAATTAAACTTCAACTTTGATTGATTATAAGCTCCCTAATAAAATAGTTATTAGAATCCTTATTGGTAAATGCCAAAAGATTGAATAAATAAATAAATGGGAGGAAAGGAATAAATAACTCTGCAAAAGATCTCCAATTATTAAATGCAGGAACAACAGGTTGAATCTTGCAATGATTTTTCTAATTATAGCATCCATCCAATTTAATACCATCTGTCAAAGTGCATATTTCATATTTTTTGAAAACCAAATACATAAACTATTATGCACAGTTCTCTTTTACTCAACAATTCAAGTACAATAGAAAAGAAGGAAGTACACAGAATTACTAAAAAATGAAGTGCGACAGAAATAAAACTCAAGTTTTACTACATTAGCTTATAGTAATTTTATTTGTGCGGCTTTATTACATCTAATATATTTATACATATTTTTACAAGATTTGATTAATCTGTAGAGGTTGTCTTGTTCTTTGTATTTTAGCTTTTATTTATTTATTTTTATTTATTTATTTATTTATTTAGTCTTTTTGAGACAGGGTCTTGTTATGCAGCTCAGGATGGCCTTGAGCTCACTTTGGTAGCCCAGGCTGGTCTCGAACTCACACCGATCCTCTTGCCTCAGCCTCCCAAGTGCTGGGATTACAGGCGTGTGCCACCACGCCCGGCTTATTTTAGCATTTTTTAATGAAAGTTTCCCTCCCCATGTAGAATAGAATGCTTTTGAAACTATTTGTTTAAATTGTATAGATGTTACATATACACATCTAAAAATGTCCCCTCAATATTATAAATAATGCTGTAATAAATATCTTTGACTATGAATCTTCTTGGCATATCATGACAAATCTTCTTGGCATATCATGACTATTTGACAGGTCAAATAGTGTGGGCATTATGTCTCTTATGTATGTAAACAGGACATTTTACTGGCATAAAACTGCAGTATAGGGGTTGGGGATATAGCTCAGTAGAATAAGCAATTGCCTGGCAAGTACAGGGTCCTGAGTTCAATCCTAGTACCACAAAATAAAATAGATTTTGAAAAACTACAGTATAATTTAAGCACTTTACTATCTTAGATATTTAAGACATTTCAGATATTTAACACAATACTAATGTTAATACAAGTTTATTTGAACCATTGGTACAATCCTCAGATTTTTATGGATACTAACACATATTACTAAATAAATTTCCAAAACAGATGGCACCAAGCAAATTCACCCATCAATCACTGCTCTGTCTCATGCACTTGCTAGAATTAACAGTAATCATTTGTTTAAATTCTTGCTAATTACATCTATTAAAAGTATCTCTTTTTTTTTTTTTGTCTTCATAGTAGTTGCTCAGAGTTCAAGGTGCAGACATGAAAACTTTTCTCAATACTATTAGTACAAATATTTCCTCTCAATGAACTAAGAGAAAGTAGTTCTATGTATAGTCAGTAGTCCAAAATAGAAATGGGTTATCAGCAGTACTGGTAATGTCACAAGCTTTTGACTTGGGACATCTCAGCGTATTAATATACCATGTAGCTAAACTCTTCTGTTGGATGGTTAATACCCAGTTAAAGAAAGAACCATATAGCAAAAATAATTCAATTTAACAATTGTTTTTCTTTCATTTGCAGTGAGATAACATTGAAAACTAACAAACTATTTGAAAATGATTTTGTCACATATTTCTACGCAAAGCTCTATGACCACCCAAGATGAAAATGCCTGATGTCTATTGAAGGTCTTTAGACAGAAAATCTAGAGCAGTGTTTCTCAACCTTTCTAAAGCCGTGACCCCAAAATACAGTTCCTTGTGTTGCGGTGACCCCAAACCAAAAAATAATATTGGTGGCTACTTCAAAACTGTAATTTTGCTACAGTTATGATTCAGAATGTAAATACCTGATATGCATTATGTATTTTCCAATGGCTTTAGGTGACCTCTGTGTTTTAGTCGTTCGACCCCCACTGGGGTGGCAACTCACAAGTTAAGAACCGCTGCTCTAGAGAGTATCTCTGACTGCTAGTCAACAACTAGGACTCCTTTCAGCCTGAAGAAACCAGGTCATCATCCATGACTCCCTCATGGCAGTTCAGGTTACTTCTTCAGAGGGAGGAATGTTGTCAGCAGCTGAATTAGATACAAGTATAGGCAGTCCACAGGGCCAGGCCCGCAAGGAGACAATATGGAAGACAAGACTTTGCAACTTGGAAGAGACAGACACTTCTATATGGGCCAGACCTCAAGACAAAAGAGGAAACAGAGCTACATACTTCCCCAGGGATGAGCATTAGGGATTGATGTTCTAAACAGATATCAATCATCTTGAAAGGTGAATCACTAACCCAGCCCCCAACAGGAAGAAACCTTGTCCAGTATTTATGCCCACTTGCTGAATGGTTAAAGCAAGACTTATATTACTAAAAATGTAACTTTTGCTATTAAAGACTTCTCCAGAAAAACAGCTCTCTAATTGCAACAGAACACACATCTTTGACAAAACAAAACAAAAAAAGTGGATATGTTGGGAGCCATGGAAGCTACGAAATCAATCTAATATGTGTAGGTGGGACTTGACTTCAGGGTCTAAAGCAAACAAGCTACCTTAGTCCTGAGATAAGCATCCCCTCTGTTTAAAGTCAGCTATTAGTCACTATGAAACCTTGTGTCACATGTTACTACCTTTGCAAAAGTATAAATAAAATACATTTTTTGGTGAAAAAATAGATATGTACACAAGGTAGGATAGATATTTAGCTACTTAGTTCATTGAGAATGAAGTTTTGTATTAGTATTGTTTAGACAAGATATCATGTCTACATCTTATCCTCTCAATAACTACTATGAAGACAAGGATATGCAATGTACTAATTATTTTAACTTCCCTACTAATCTATTTTGAAACAGTTTCATTGCTATTTTATCTTTTTTCTCATTAAAAATGCATCAAAAGGAAAGAAAAAAGGAATACGTATGATCGTCTATCCATTAGCTCCACTGCGCTTAACATAATTCATTATTAAAAGCTTACACGGAAACAAATACCTCAGAAACAATTTGAACTGCCTTAATAAATTACAATCAAGCTATTGAAAACTTCTTGGAGGGTTATAGCCAAAATCCACACCATAGGACAATCTTCTGAAAAAATATTGTGTTCAATTAAGATATCATCAATGCCTCCATCATCATCTCCAGTGATGCCAAACTGAATTTCATCATCACCTCCAGGACCAAATATATCAGTTTTATTGATCTTATCATACTGAGGAAGCTCACCATATGTTTTTAGACTTCTTGATTCACCTGCACTGTATTTTACAATCACATCAACTTTGCTATACTGGTAATCTCGGAGACCAATCTAAGTGATGTCTGAGGATTTCATCCAAACCTTTTATCTCAATAAAGGTTTTCATCAATATCCCTCTGATGTGGCATAACCTCTTCACACCATCAAAACACATCCCTTCTAATTGTCCCTTTCCCAACATCTTGATTACCTGAACATATTTTTGCCTATCCTCTTTGAACACCAATTCTTTAGTTTAGATTCATTCTCATTCTAACCTCAGCATCTGTTTTTACCTCCTTTATCTTTATTTTTGGGCCTGGTGGCAAAAACAATGAGTGGCTTTTCCAATTTCTCCAGTGGCTGCTGTGCTGATGATACCTCCGAAGGATGGGATGTGTACAGCGAAGGACCGCTTGTGTCTAGGCTCGCCCTGGAGGCCCAACTGTGTGAGCAGAAGAGTAGCAGTTAGGTTCTTGTGCAATCCTCTTAGACCCACGCTCACCGGCAATGAATTTCATTACTTGCAAATGCAATCTTACTGAAGTCAGTTTTTAATACAAAAACGTATTTTTGATGTTGGGCTAATAAAATCTAAAATAAAATTATTTTGCAATAACTGTGAAAATAATTAATTTTATAGCTAAATCATATAATCTGATAATAATACACATTAAATTAATCATTGTTAACCTCGTATTACATTGTTTTGAAATTTTATATCATTGGGGCCTGGCAAGATGGCTCATTGCCTGCTTAGGAAAGCTTGGGAAGCTATAGGGATCGCGGTTCGATCCCCAGCACCACATGCTGCGCCAGCCCAGCCCTCAGGGCAGGCTGAGCCAGCCATAAAAATAAATAAATAAACAAACAAACAAAAGTCCTGAAACAAGAAAAAAATAAAAAAATAAAATAAAATAATAATAAAAAATTTGTATGATTGTTTTTATTTTTATATTAAAATAAAAAATGAAAATAATTTCTATATTTGCTCTCTTAATTAAAAATCTTTTAATTTTCAGAGTCAAATTATTTTCAGATATGTTGAAAATATGAAGAATTATATAAATTAGTAAT